>JARRAA010017997.1:0-10946 GCA_030557295.1 Ecitodaemon sp. MM-2014 | reverse complement strand
TTTGTCGCCACTTAATTTCGTTTTAAATTAGCTATAAATTTGCCGAAGCGGAGCGGTAATTTATTACGACGCGTTCGCCTTTTCCGGTGCGCGAAACAATGGAGTAAGACCCGAATTATTAAAATTGATCCTGCCGAGCCCTGTCGGAGACAAAATAGTGCCGCCTTGGCATCAGTCCCTTCGCCCGTTATTTGCAAGCTTTGGCCTCGCCGTAGTTGCCGACTATAAATTCATCAGAACACGTTAATTAATTAGTTCGACGTGTATTTATTTTCCGCCGATAAATCAACCGAATCTTAATAATTGCGATTTCGTAATTGCGAAATCGTTTCGAAGGGATTACAGTTAGAGGACGCGTCGGTGAGATTTCGCGTGATTTATCCGCGCGGCTCGGGACGATAGTTTCCGCCCGACGCATTTGTTATTAATTAATGAAATAATGAGGCCCGAAATAGTAAATTCTGATTCGGAGCGACAGCCGACCGAAAATCCACCGCCGCCTAAGGTTCACTAATAGACAGATGCGGACGTACACGAATGTCGCGCGCCGGATTCAGGTTCGGATGACGCGGCGCGTCGCGCTCGCCCGGCCGAAACGCGCCGGCGAAACAAAAAAAAAGACGCGGCGGCGGCGGCGGCGCGGCGGACGTGTGGAGTTGCGGAATGGAAGAGTCGACCAGATCAGGCCGGGCCGCCAGGCGCGCTCCGGCCGTGCGCGCCGCGAAAGAGAGACACAGAAGTATCATATTCTCTTAATTAACGTTGTAAAACCCTGGAAGAGTCCTCATTAGGGGCTTGTCACACCGACATCACATAATGAATCTTGACGAGAGCCACTTTTTATTATGCGGACGGTCGTGCGGCGCGCTCGCTCCGCTTTTAACTAGATTTCAAATAAATTTAATTAAAATTATTCTTTTCTCTCGCCGGCCCGTTCGCGCACAACGTTTGAGTGATGCTTTTGTTCGGTTTTTGTTGCGTTTTAATTACCCCCTCGATGTAATTAGTTGGCGTATACCGTTTCACCTCCGCGCGCGCCATTCTTTTCCGCAATTGTAATTGTTTACGTTACAAAGCGACGAGCGGCGCAAATAAGATTTGCCCAATTTTCCGCCGGTCGTCATAATTAATTGCCTCGAATCGCACAATGCGTTACATGTCCTTAATTGATTGGCTTGCGCCGTCGAAAATAACGCCGACGCGCGGCGCGCACCTTTCGCTTTTCCGTGAAATAATTAACAAGGCTGCAAACTAATTAATGTCGTGTCATTCATTAGGAAGCGAGGGCCGGAGACACGGCATTGCGCATTTTACATAAACGCTAATACCCGGTCGCAATCGGGCGCATTCGCGGGAACTCGTCGCGAGCAATTTTACTCGGCAGAGGGCGGCGTGCGCATTGGTGTCGGTTTAGCTATCCTG
Source organism: Ecitodaemon sp. MM-2014 (assembly GCA_030557295.1). Classification (NCBI taxonomy): domain Eukaryota; kingdom Metazoa; phylum Arthropoda; class Insecta; order Coleoptera; family Staphylinidae; genus Ecitodaemon; species Ecitodaemon sp. MM-2014. The sequence continues at coordinate 9,524 of JARRAA010017997.1, read as the reverse complement.
CCGGGGCCGGGGTGGCCTTACCCGCCCGCGCAGATTTACTGCGAGGCCAGGTAATGGAATTACAACTCGTACAAATGTCATTACATAAGTGTAATCGCGCCGACTATTAGCTAATATAATCGATCGGGGCGCCTTTCTGCCGCTAATCTTCTAAAGCGTTCGAACGTACAAGGCGAGCCGAAATTGATTTTCTTTCCCTCCGCGTCACATCGGGCGCCCGCGAGTCGTCGCTTAAGCGTTAATGTCGCGCCGCGAATTAATTTAATGCGCGCGCACGCGTCGCGCCACCTCTCGGCGAGCGGCGCCGCCAGCCAGCGGGCGCGTCGGCAACGCGCTGTATAAAAGTTTTCGCACTTAAAGTTTTTCACTTTCATCCCGGCTGCAATAATCTGCTCCTGTCGTAATTCATTTTCGTCATCGCCGAAATTGTTCGCCGACACGGCGAACGCGCACGCCTTCGAACTTGTTTCATTATCGAAATGGGCGCTAATTGAATGGACGAACGCGAAATTGGCGAGCGTAAAAATGATTATTATAAATTTTACGAGTTAATTTTATTACTCGTCGCTCGCGGGCGTGTGGCGGCGATGCACAATGTCGACGGGGAGCGGCGATACAGGCCGATGCAGCCGACGTGTGCGTATGGGCCGCCGAGCGCCGGTTACTTTGCCGATGGGCTTCTGGATGCCATTACATAAATGAGCACGAAGAGCGACTTCTGGAAGCGAGCCGCCGCCGCCGCCGCCGCGCCGCCTCTCGCCCGCGCGCCGCTGCGAAGAGCAAGCGCCCGCGATGGATACTTTCTATAATTAATGGGATTCCGGCGAGAAAAAACAATGTAGTTTATGGATGAACTTTTCACCTAATCGAGTTGTAAATTACATTTGTTTTCCACTCGGTGCCATTAAAAACGAAATTAGTTTATTGCCTGCATTATTCACGGCGCGAATAAAGCGCCCTTTCGCGGGACACATTGTATGCGCGAAGCCGAAAGCCCGGCCTGCCTTTCAGCGCGTTATTATACGGTCAAACGAGACCTGTTGTTCGCTCCGTGTCGAAAGCGCCAAAGGTTTTTAACGAACAATGTAATTAATCTGTTGTTTCTTATAATTAAACACACGAGTTTCTAAAACTCTATCTAAAACAATATTCGCGCGCGAAGCTCCGCCGCGCCGCGCTGATGCCGCGAGGAGGTTTACGGCGAGGGCTGTAAAAGTGTAAAATATAAGAGGCGCCGACGAAGCGACGGAATAAGTGCAAAGGGCGAGAGCGCCCTCGCCGCGCAACGAACGCGCCGCCAGAAGGGGTTGCCGCGTTCCGTCATCCGCACGCGCTCAATGCGCACAACAATGTTGTGTGCCGCCGCATTCTATCCGCGCCGCCGTTCCGCGGCGTTTTTAAATATTTAATCTCGTGTATGAAGAAGCTAATGAAATATTTGAATGAGAAATTAGCGTATGGCGTTATAATGGTGAAAAGGGCGTGCGCGCGGAAAGCCCTTTCGGTTTAAACTCTTGATTTCCATTCTATTTTCCACAGGGACATCAAATTGTCCATCATTCTGTTAAAACAATCAAAAGAAATGAAATGTTTTACGAACGAAAACTTTGAATTAAGCACACGATAATTATTTTCGAATTTTCGAATAAATTTGGGGAGTGTTCAATGCAACACCCTGTGTGTGATAAGTTAAAACAATGTGCGCGCCCGTTTTAAAACCGAATGAATGACGCGTACTCTCAGATCCTCGCGAGGAAAACGCAAACACCCCAAACGTAAGACAACAAAGTGTACAATGGCGTGTTGCAAATGATACAAGGCACAACAATAGACTTAGATTTTTCTTCATCCGCCATTACGGCGCGCTTAATGTTTACGTTTAATATTTGTCGTTTGCATTCCGCGCGTAATTTAATATTTGCCTGCTTTGCTTCGCGCGAACTCTCCGCCGAAAAACGTTCGGCGAATGTTTGCCGCCCCCTTTTGTTCGCGGGCCGCGCGCGCATTTGGAGGCCAGTCGGGGAGATGTCAATCGGTTGATTTCGCTTCTAACCGCCCTATTGAAATTCTCCGCTGACGACGAGTCCCATTAGTGCGTCTCGCTTTTAACGGGAGCATCGGCGGACGCGATTCTAATAACGACGCGTCGCGGTACATCTTGCCGAACGCGGTTCTTTTATAATGATCGCATGATTCATTAAGTCGCCGGGCTCATTAGCCGAAAAGCCGCGCTGCCGGGCGACGCGGACGACGACAATGTCGTCGAATCGTTTTCGCACGCGCGAGCCTTCTTTGCTTCGCGAGCGGATAATTAAACTAGCTCGAACACTCTGTACATATCGCCAAATAGAGAGCTCTGTTGTGGCAGTTAGTTAATAGTAATTGCGCTCCTGTTCCCTGTTAAGTAATGATGTTGGCGAAGCCGACCGGAATTAAAAAAAAAAGCGGCAGATGATCAACCCTCAAAAATGGCAACTCGACGAAAGCGAGGATTCGTTCGGCGTCCCAGAATGTTCAATCATTAACAGGAAGCACTGATGCGGAAATAAGTTGACATTCGGGAATTTGCAGTCATAGTTTAAATTTAGCGCCGGCCGGGTCAGGCAAGGCCGCGCGAGCCAATAAAACATTGCGCCGTCCGGAGATATTTACGTATTAGCCGGACGCGAAATTACAAGCGAACAACAAATTCGTTTCGCCGCCGCGCGCTCTCTCAAGCCTGTTTCCATCGGAGCGACCTGTCGTGCGGTCCGTATCGAGTTTTGCGCTTCACTTATTCTGCTCCTCTGGGCAGGCCCGGTCATCATCTGCATGGATGGACAACAGTTATCCCTTCGCATCGTTATGATTCCCTTGTACGCCGCGCGTGTACATGCACAAATAGCATGATAAATACGACCTAATGGAGCTGTCTTGTGCACGGCGAGCAACACGGCCGCTCCTCGGGGGCATCGGAAACAATCATAACGCGTTAATATCACGACCGCATAGTTTTATCCGCATCGCGCTTGGTTAGGGGCAACGTCTATTTCGTGCGGACGGCGAGAATTTCGGCAAACGTTAAAAACGCCCACGTCGCCGAGCATTCGTCGGCTCGTTCTCGTCAATTAGGTAACCATGTAGAAATAGATTTAACCGTCCTTAACGAGCGCGGGTACGGTCGTGGAATTGCGCGCGCGTCCCGCGGCCCGTCGGGCGCCCGAGACGCGCCGCCACATTGTCGGCCGATGACGAAGGAAGCGAAACGGAGGGCCCGAAACGGGCGAGGTGCCGAACGGCCGGCCTACCGACAAGGTTCCTGCGCGCCGTCCTGCAGGACGTCCTGTTTGCTCAAGCGCCGCGCGCCAAATTGACCGCCCAAAAATAAACAATTTTTGTTTCGCAATGGGGCTTACATGCGCCGCGGTCCTAACGAGGCGGACTCTTCCTAAAACGCATTAGCATGTTTTCCGTTTTCTAATCTTGCGGCGCATGGCCTAGCCGGGGCAACCCTTTCGCGGCGTTCGGGATTCTCGACGGACCATTGTTTATCTTATTCGTTAAGCTATGAAGCGGCGTGCGGCCGAAGCATTCCGCTCGCTTTATGCGCGTTGGGCTGGTTTTTCATTTGCCTTTATCTTCGGTCCTTTTTCTCCCGGCGCGCGCGAATGCTTTAAGGACTTCCGAATAGTAGAAACGGCCCTCCGGCTTAACGAACGCGCGCGTCGTGTTGTCGGAACAAAAACTCGAATGGCGCGACGGCCAAATGAAGCGAAATAATAAAGGCTTAAATAGTTAAAAGTTGAAACAATCCGAAAAATAAACGCGGCGCCGAACGAGGCGGGAACAAAAGCTATTAGATTAACCCAAATTGAATTAATATGCATAATAACGCAGCTATAAGTCTGCGCCGCTACAGCTGCTAACGAAAAAAAGGATTACGGCCGAAACTGATATTAGTCGGTCCACTTTAAATATAAATTATTTCGGGGCTTAATTTCCTGCGCGCGAAGGCAATTTCATAATGGGGCATTCGAAAAGTTTGGCATAAATTTGCAAACAATGGCGCCCTCCAAATTGCACGAGGTTAATTGAAGTCGCTGATGAAATTTTGATTAAAGAATCAGATTGCAGAAAAATGCGGCGGGCGGCCGAGAAAAAAAAAGCGGAGCGGGGCCGCGGCGAAATCAAACGCAAGAAATGTTTAATGTTTTTTAAAAGCGTAGCCGGCGCGGCGCGAAGAGGGTATTCTCTATTTTAATTACGCATTATACGTAGAAGTTAATTAAGCGCCCGGACGAAGGCCGTCGCCCCCGTCCGCCGTCCCCGCCCGTGGTTGTAGTACACTTCTGGATACTCTTGAGCTGCGCGCCGTCGCGAGGGTTCGGCTTGTAAGTGTGGACTTCCTAATTAAAAAGTTGCCGGCCATTAAAAGGGTGCATTTTATTACGGGGAGTTCGCTTGCTTCGGATACGCATAAAAGTGCTACCCGCGTTTCGGCCGGGTCCAGCGCCAACTCTTTAAAACATCCGGGCGCCAGCCATCCGACTGTCCACCGCCATTTCGCATTCCGAATCGAATATTGAACGGGCGTCGCGGCGCATTAAAGCCCGAATCGTTCTCGAATTTCATATCTCCCCGGACAAATGTTTTCGCAGAACGCGTTGATCAATAAAAACAAATAAATTAAGTGCAATCTAGAGGATGCCAGCGCGCGCGCGCGTTCGAAAATGTATTTCGTTAATGAAACGCGCTCGGTTCCCTGTCTATTTCATTTTTTTCCGGCGCGTTCGTTTCGCACGTTTCGCGCACGACCGATGGGCGCAAGTGCGTACTACACGTTACACATTTTAAAAACGAGAGATCGACTAATTACCAGTAGATGGCCCGGGGGTAATTTCATCGCGGAGCCCGTAAAAAAATTCAATTTACAACCTACACACGTGCGCGCCGCAATATTACGAACCCGCGTCGATGGGGAGCGAAAAAAATATGAATTAATTGGAAATCGAACATGTTATTTATTTATTTATTTCAAAGCTTCTTGTCAAATATTCGGCATGTCTGTTTGCACACTTCGACAGGCGGAGCGGTGGCAATTAAAAAAAAATCATTCGGAACTGCAAAATCGATGCGCGGCGAGCGTTTCGAAAATACGCGTCGGCGGAAAGTTGCGCGGCGATTGTTAAACGTTCATAATTGCTCCGCGACGAAATGAAAGGGCCATCCATAAAAATCACTTCGACATTAGTGCGGAGGCGTAATTAGAGCGGCTTTGTCCTTCCGCGTTGATGATTATCGCGAGCGCGCGCCGCGATATCATTACCCGCGTCGAAAAGCGGCGCGACGCGCGCCGCCCATTACGATGGCTTTCAGCATTTTTGTCGTACGTGCAAGTCCCCAATCGCAATCAGTTATGAGCAATTAGCGGAGCGACCCTCTAACGAGCGGCGGCGGGAAATGTAAATTGTTCTTTTACTTTGATATGTATGGAGCGCGCGGGGCCGAGGAAATAATGCCCGACCTGATTGAATGTTACCATTGCTATTATACGAGCAGCCAGCGCTCCGCTCGCCGGGGATTGCGCAATTATGCAGGACACACACGCGTAATATTTTCTAACAACGACTAATTGCCGCGGCGCGCGCCCTCTCGCTCGCCGTCGCGGCGCGCGTCCTTCTCGCGCCCGCCGCCGCAGCCGTCGCGCGCCGGAGATAACTCAACCCCAGTGGATGGAGGACGAGAGCGGAAGGAACGATCACCGACCCCCGTCACGTACGATACTAATCCGTCACTAACGAGCCTTCGTTTTTGGCAAGGAATTTTCGTCCGATTTCCACTTATCAGCGCTACCCACATTCGGCACGAAACATGCGCATTTACACATTAAATACTCACCGCCTCACAATGCTGTCATTATTTTATTAACGAAAATCCCCGATTGCGCCGTTGAAATCGTGGTAGGTATTGCTTTTCGAAGAGCTAATTTAATTGGGCGTTTATAACGTTTGTAGAAATCTCAAAAATCCTGGAAGATTCCGGGATTCGCGACCTTCCCAGTCGTCAGTTTCCAACCACGCATTACGCTCCGCGCATCCCCCGGATTCGCCTCGTCCCTCGCCCCCTCATCGTTACGCAGCACTTGTCGAGTACTAATTAGTAAGTGGAATCAATTAATAATGTTCCTGTGTTTATATAGAACAGTCGAAGGGTAGGCCGAAGAAAGGCGCAGGGGGTGGAAAGACGACGTGCCCGTGCAAACCGCAAACCGTCTTCGGCCTTCGGCTCGTTCCCTAACGAAAGGATGTAAAGATACTCCCACCTATAGAAGGATTGAATCTGAATATACCGGGTCATCGGAAACGACTCGGACGTCAGCCGTAATTAGGAGATTTATGCTAACATTTGCGTTAATAACTAATTGTTGGGCGACGCAAACACTGCGCACTGATCAGTGCGACTTCGGTTATTCGGCAAATTCGATTCGTTGTTGCTAAATTTGTTGCGGTTGCTGATTGAACTCGCGTGGACTTTCGCGAGGCGCGCCACCAGCCCGTCGCCAAACGCTGTTCAATCTAAACCAATTCAAATCCAATCCAATCTAGCTCGTTAGACGTGGATGCCGCCCATCGCCCTGTTTAAACCCGCACACACGCTCGCACGCACGCACAGCCCCCTGCCGGTCTTACTTATCTGCCGATCGCCGGGAGGCGAAACCTCCGTTGAAATGCTCGAAACGAACTCGTGGTGGTGCGCATGTGGGTGGAGGGCTTTTCATCGTACTGATTCCACCTTCCCTTCCTTAAACGATCACCGATCACGGCCTAATTTGCTTCTTGTCTTCTCAAATAAACTTGATTATACCTTCGGCAAACGCGGTGCAATTTGGGGGATCTATTAAGCAGATCCGGCGAGGCGACGCGCGCGCATTTTTCCCAAAACCATATCCCACCAGCGGCGCCATCTGTCCGGGACCATCGACGCGCAGCGCATCAATTCGGATGACACGTAGACTTGGCAAAAAGCGCGGCCGCGGCATGTGGAAAAGTTTTAAGGGGAAAGAGAAACCCCAATTAGCGTCATTAAACTCGGATGATTTGCCAAAGTGCTCCTTACGCGTTCACCATTATCCCGCGCTTCGCAGACGCGCTCCTCGAGCGTGCGAGCAAATGAAGACACGCATATCGTCTGCACATATGCAAATTCCACCAATCAGCCGGCTGCGGTGCGCCTGCAGAACGCCGGGCGCCGGGCGCGCGATAATGATTGAGAAGCGTGGACTATTTCTTATTGAACTAATTTTCAAACGCGGCGGTTACCGCCCGTACTCTTACCCACACGCCGCCACACTTGGCGTTCGCGCGCTCCCCACACACAACCCGCCGTGAATGTGCGGCTTTTATTCCCCGGCGTGACTTTGTAATATCTGCGCGGCGACGTTGACGGCGTAAAAATCGATATAATGAATTGAATTCATAAAAAGAAATCGGATTCACAAGTTTGCTAGACAGATGTCGCCAGCGCGCGCTTTCTGCATTCTCGACTAGACATTGAAGAACGTCCGGAGGCCTTTCCGCGAACGACCAGGTACTGGAGCATCGAAGCATAAGAGTGTGCAATTATGGAATGTTCACACAAGTATTATATTGAAAGCGATTGAAATCAAAGGTTCGACGTTCGTTTTGAATAGAGAGATCATTTTACTAATGGTCATCGACAACAAAAATAACCAAGCTATAACATAATATAATAAGGCATCCCCGCACTCATGTGCAATCTCGTAAATGGAAGCAATTTGGAAGAAGGAAGAATGCGCTGGGAACTTTTGCGCGCGCGCGTGCATATTTCTTTTTTCTTGTGCTTTCCAATTTTTCAGTTTGTCGATTGTGTGCGACCGCGCGAGCGGCTCCCTCCTCCTAGTTTCCACCCCGCGACCTCGCATTGTTCGGCCCGCCGCCGGAGCACAATTGCGATGATAATTGAGCGGGCTAAGATCGCAATTTGTTTATTGGCGCCTAATGCGATGCGCGTCCGAGGGCGGCAGCGACGGCTGGAAGGTGGCAGGCCGAGAGGACGATAATAAGTGCCGGCGCGTGGGCAAACAAATTAGGGCGCGCGCCGGCGACGTGCAGATTGTGCGATGAAATAACGAGCTGCCGGGTTGGACGAGGCCGGACGCACAATACGGGAAAAGGTAAAATGGCAATAAATTGGAAATAAATACCCGCGATCAAATAGCCGATACAAAATAACGAGGTCCGCGAAACGCCGCACTTTGTCAAGTGGAAGAGAAGTGCGCGTCGCTTTTTAAAATAAGCTCCCTGTCCGAGGGGCTATTTAAACTCGCCGTTGCCCACGTGAAGAGCCGGGGCGCGCTGGTTGCGGAGGCCCCAACCCGCGCAAGAAAGAACTTTTATCGTGCGCGTTTCGTTAGTTTCGCGTTTCGTTTCGTCGCTGCAACAACAACAACTACTTTGGCCGGGACGCGCGGCCCGCTCGGCTGAAAACGTCCGAGCTGGAAGCGGCCCTCGAGAGGGGATCGTAATGCTCGTTGTTATGCTCCCAGTTATTCCGTCCAGCCGGACAATAATAGCTCACCACTTCGGCTCTTACCTGCGCATATTCTACGAGCAAAAATATAAATGCGCCACTTCGCCCACCGACCGCCCGAGACTCCTACAAATTGTACGTAACATCTCACCCAGATTGTCAGTCGCAATAAAAAAATATCGGCGAAAACACAGAACAAGAACAACTCAAACAAATCCACTCGATCACATGTGGAACAGTGAGTTCCGCCGAACGCGAACGGATATTGAATATGCACACATTCTCGGTTTTGATTTTTCGCATTTCGCTCTTCGTCTTTTTTGATTTTCCATTCCTTTATTGCATTGATAGTAAACACCGGAGTCGGAAACGTTTTCCGCCGCTTTGCGAATGCTCGGAAGGTCGAACTTTTTCGAGAGTTCGCCGCGCGCGCTTTTTTTCGGTAATATTTCATAATATAATAAAATCGCATATGATTGAAAGGTTTTCTTATTGGATTAGCTTTGGAGGGCGGCGCAACCGCCGACGACGCCGGCTTGTAAATGCAGGTTTCGTTCCGTTCGATGCTCGCGCGCCCGTTCGACGTTTGAACGAACATTTATGCGATTTTATTAAATTTTAAAGAGACCAACTGGAACGAATACGTTTAGCGGGTCTTCCCTTTAGTTACATTACGCGTTTGTATTATGGCAGATTTGCGTTTGCCGCTTTTATCGACGTTTTATTGGACGGAACAGTGCTGATTTCCACGTCGTTTTCACCATCTCGTCCGAAGCAGTCAAACCGAATAATTGGCCCAGTGACGCCACCTAGCAGCGTCATGCGGCACTAACACTGAGTCAATTAGGAAAGGATAAAAAGCGCGCGAAACGTGCGCGATGCGATGAAAAATACGTGCCGAAGATGCGCAATGCTTAATTGACCGAGCAAACATGCCAAAAGAGATTAATTTACGTCAGGCCATTACGGCAACGGATTAGCGCTCGTTATACGCG
>JARRAA010017996.1:0-10109 GCA_030557295.1 Ecitodaemon sp. MM-2014 | reverse complement strand
GCGCGCTCTATTAATTATTTAACGTCACGAGAAATGACATAAATTTCTCGTGTGCATCAGTCATTGATACACGCACCGATGATACGTGCAGTCGGATTGGAACTTTGATGGCAGGCTTTAACAGCGCTTATAGTTTCATATGAAAATCATTTAATTATTAATCACAAAATATACAATTTTGATCTACATCCTCAAAGCCGAGAGATTCAAATGGTGGAATATTTAAAGTTAAAAGTATTTGGTTAACATGCGCGGGTTAATGGGGTTAAAAATTTTGTTCGAAAGTGCAAAATCGTTATGATTTTCCATAAGCATAACGTGGGTTTTGTAACTTCTAATTTTTGTAACGCTTGCATACGCCAGCTGGAAAATCTCAGCTCAAGAGTAGTTTTATAGCTAAATGAAACTTAAGCCGGTTAGTGAGGGAAACCATAACTTTTTCTGAATAACCATAGTCCACAGATACGATCATGTCGCAATCTGTGGAGTGGTTCTCCTTTCAATTAACGATTATTACTAGTTGCGCCAAAGCGCTAGGATTGCTTAGAATCTTATTGCTTAACCATGACGACAATAAAATCTAATTTGCATAAACTTTAATTGCATTTCTCTCGCCGCGTGCGTGCCATCGGAATGTGGCTGCTGTGCAATATTAATTTGTTAGTTTAATTAAATTAGTTTGAAGTCCAGATATATTGTCGGAAAAGGTCAACTGACAACTTCAGGATTTTCGTTTCGTTTGCAACTAGTTTGGCGAACGAATGCTCAGTAATTGTTTCGCGATCGTCGTTGCGGTTAATTTGAAAATGACACGTGTATTATGTCCAGTCTGAAACATTAATTTGCAATTTGCACTTAATTATGCATTAAATTACCAAATCATGTTATCGTCTAGAGGCGCATCAAGTTTGTGTTGTTTTTGGGGTTCAGCCTCGAATTTTCTTCGGCTTCTTGAATTTGTTGAACTTGTTTTAGACCGGTATTCTTGCGTTTTCAGTGTTCTTATGCAAATTTGTTGATCGCGCCTTCCGGCGACGTCTCCTCCGCGCGTCCCGCTTCTTGCGCGCAGCATCCGGCGCACTCCGTGTTTAGTTTTCGCGTCCTCTGCGCGTATTTAAATACTCGAGATCGCGTTCCTGCGGCGCGGTAGTGTGCCGCCCGTGTTTGAAAATTGGCTTCTTCGACTGTTTGTATTTGTTTATAAATATAGCGTGGCATGAATGCGGCATCACTTATTCATGACGTTCTTCCCCGCGCTTCCCCGTGCGCGCGTGAATTCGTTTGTGTCTATTTTTATAACTCGGCGCTTCAAATTCAGCATGAAGCCGAGAATATTCGAGTATTATTTGGCAAATACTACGCCCGGTCTTGTTGAATCGTCAATTTTCTTATTAGGCCGCAAGACGCGCGCAATTTTTCTCGTCCACCTAAACACGAAATTCGAATGGTAATACGCGCGAGCATGTGCGACACACAATTCAGTAATTATGATAAATAATTAACCACCATATTGCGGTCCTGATTTACCTCGAAACTCCGACTCGATCGTGCGCTGTTAATTATCAACGCGGCGCGTTGGATGGCAAGCATGCATGTTCCCAAAGGAGTCAACCGATACAACTCGACGATACCGCTGATAATGGTGATAATGCGTGGCTCAAGGGCTTGTACATTTAGTCGTGTACATTCGCTGTCGTGAAATAATTTTTCATCCGTTTTACACAATTTGATACATCAATTCTTTGTTGGCATTCAATTATTCATCGTTGGTCGAAATCGATCTATTTTTTATTTCCAGTTATAAAACTAATTTCTGTTTATTGTTGCAGGTGAGTTACTCCGAATCGGGACGTTGTTTTGCATTCGCTGCAAGGTAAACAAATCGCGCCCATCTCGGCTAGACGAAACGCCTCCCCACAAAGTTAACAGATGTGCAATGTTATCCAATCTACGGCTAGACGTCGAACAATTGTTTCGCGTTTTTATCTCGCCATCGTTATCTGATAACCGGCGCGGGACGGAAACGCTTCGAATGGAATTTGTTGCGAAACGTACCGAAATTGCTAATGAGCATCGCCCGAAACGAGGCTGACCTCAATGTTTGAAGTGTCGCGCGCGCCTCGCGAACTTTATCGCGCGTCGCGAGTTTATCTTCCGTTCGCGTCGCGCCGACGCCGCTTAAGTCACCTTTTATTGCGCCTCAAATGCGGCGCGCGGCTGGAGCACGAGAGTTTTGGTTGTCGTAGGTCGGGCGTCTGCGCGTCAGTCTAGTCGCGAAGGGTAAAAATAAACCAAACAACTTCGACCTTGAATGAAAGTGACCGCTCGTCGGCGTCGGCGCGCTCGCGGCGCGCAATTCGCGCGCGCCCGCCGCCAGCCGAATTTCGAGCGGGGCCCCGAAAAGGTGGACCTCGCCGGACGCGCCGAAGCGCGAAAAAATCCCGAGCCAGATAAACCTGTACCCGGCATGCTGAGCCCGCTTCCCGTATGCGCAACTGCTTAGACGCTTATCTTATCGTCGATGATATCTATCGGCTGCATTCGCTGCGGCGTTATTTTTTCTTCTCGTTGCTAATTTGCTTAAGTGTCGCAGCAGATGAAAATTAACGCGCGGTTTTATCAGAGGAATAATTAAATAGAGAGCATGTATTTGGAAATATGATATCAGTCGGTAAAGTAAACTGGCTGATTGTGAGTGCTGCAGAGAGACGCAATAAAAGTCTCGTTCGCGTCTCGCCGACTGAACAGACAACTTGTCTGATGACTGACGAAATCGGGGTCTCCTTAATTGGCAATGATAAATATATTATATTATTACAATATCTACTGGGCGAGGCGAACAATTGATTACTTCATCTCTAAAAATTGACACGAGTATGGGACATTGGCAATTCCGTGATCGTATTCTATGCTGCCGCTTGAAAGTCATCTTGGAATGTACGGTTTCTCGCCAGTCGAATAATTATCATACCGAATTGCACGCCAGTGTCAAGGTTATCGAGTGACGAACGGTCGGATTTTTTGGTGAGCCCGCCCTCGCTTCACCTCGGCTTTCGGCCGCGCCGGTCGCTTAATGACTGCGAGCGCAGCGATGTTAGGTCATGCGCATATTGATCACACGTGTGGTGCCCACGCTTTTGTCTGATGATTCTGCACCGGGGATATGCTTCAGATTTTTATTGTCGGGGCATTGTTATCCCCTCCCAGCTGCCGATGTTTGTTGCGTCTTGTTGTATCAACCCGGACCTATCCTTGCTCTGGTCCAACCGGCTTAACGCAAATTGCGTCGAGTTGATGCGCATTAGCATCGACTAATATAACGATACCCGCCGAATATCGCTCATCCGAGCACGTCGCCAAACGAGTTAACGCGAGCCGACTTCGAGTGCCTGAATTTAGCAGTCGCTTAACCTTGACCAATCCCAAATTTTATTATGTTCGGGCTGAGCATGCATGCTCGAGTTAAAAAAAGTCCCGGCGCGGCACTCCCGACGAGCGTTCACGCGTCGCGTCGCAAAATCACATCTCGAAAATTGAACATTAATCTTTTTCGCGTTCAATTTTCGCCCCCGAAATCTTTCTGCAATTTTATGGCTCCGATGTCCTTATGGAATATTGTCCTTTTTTTCGCGAGGGCTTCGCTCCGAAATCATTAATTAATTGCCGTGTCACGTCACGTCTTTGGTACGGTTTGATTCCTCCTCGCGTTTTTCTCAATTTTATTTTCCACCCAAGTAATTCATAATTTCACAAAGGCGAACGGAAATTTGCCATGTAATAATAATAATGCGCTCTCTGCTCCCATTCGGGGGCGATTGTGTAACGCGGACGGAGCCGGGGATATTGTAAGCGCGTCTTGGCATCTCTTCCACCCCCGGAAGGGCGAAGCGGAAAAGAATGCACAACGAAAATTGATTCCCATCATTCTTTCCTCTCATCATCGCCATCGTATTGTAATTTACACCTCGTCCTTTTTGCCCTCCGCGTAACGCGCGCAAAGTCTTTCTATCCGCGGCGGGGCGGCGGAGGCGGCGGGCAAGCGGAAAATAATAGTTCTTTTCATTTTTTTTTGCCTACGCGCGCACAGGAGGCTTACTTACTCTTTCCGTCCGCGCGCGCGTCTTAAGCGGTTCGAGACTGGGGCGAAGGCTGATTTCGGAAGGCGGCGCGCTCGGAAAATAATTAATAACTCGGGCGGCGGCAGCGCCCGCCTAATCGATCTTCGCACAATCGGGGGCGATGGCTCGCCGACCGGTGATTAATGACGGACAGGACGAGCGCACAATCTGCCGCGGCCGCGAGCGCCCGGGAAGTACCGCGATGAAAGCTGGAAGCCTCAGCGGAGATTCTCAAGGATCCATAAAGATCCATTCAAAGGAAGCGCGTTACTACGACTGACGTTATCACGCGAAAATTAAATCTTTGAAATTCGGAGATTTAATAAAATTACATCTCCTTTTTTTTCTCTCTCTTGCCGTTCGCCATGTTCATGATGATATTAATGCGCTTGACGCGCGTTTTATTTGATAATGTTTTTCGGCGTCGGATTAAAAATTGCTCAAACGGAGCGTCGAGGCATCAAACGTGATGGAAATGATGAACGCGATGAAAACGTTTGGTCCTTCTCCTTGGCGTAGGTCACGCACGAACCGACCGGCCTTGAACCACCTGTCTCGCGTCGACAAACGCCCGCGACGTGCCGCTCAAATCGTGGGGCCGGCGATAAACGACAAAAACGCAATAAACCGAAAGGAAACAAAAAACGGCGAGCGTTTGATTAACTTTTGTCGACGCCGCGGTATCTGCCGTGTCGACACAGTTGTTTAGCAACAGCGCCAAGGCAATTAAAGCGCGTTGATGTAATCCCCGCGCTCGGCGGATAAATGAATAAATAAAAATTCGGAAAACGTGGCGTCATACTCTTCGCAGGCGATTAGTATGAATGGATTATCGCGATTACCCTGCGGCGAACATAAATTTTCCACGCGCCAGCTACATGTGATCGGGGGGCGGGAAAGTGCGCGCGCGCGCCGGAAGAAGCCCTTTGACTTGTCATCTCGGATTACTCATCCGAAAGTGGCGCCTATTCCTAATCGCGCCGATATTAGCATAGCGCGGAAGGGCTGACGATTGCGTAAGACGCGTCCGACCACATCAACTCATCATCGCCGACGCCGCGCCCGGGACGCTCGCGTCAAGCGCAAGTGCGACGCGTGAATTATCATCTCGACAATGTGCAATTTCTCCGGCCGCCTGAATAAATCATTCCGCACTCGTCGCGCTGCTTCCTTCGCCGAGCCTTCGCGCAACGCCGCTCTAACTTGAAAACGCGCGTAATCCCGATAAGAATGTAAAACAGCGCCGGCGCATATTAATATTATCGCGACGCAATAGTTTGTTGACTTTTTGTCAACGCCGGCGCTCGCTTGCGGTCTCAGTCGGAACAAGTTCAGTGGTTCACCTGCGCAATCCGGATTTAGTACGAATTGCGGTTTGTCACCGGCGCGCGATGCAATATGCATTGCGGCGCGCGATACGCAATAATACGCGTTATGACGCGGCATAAGAATGAGCCGCGCCGGTTGGTCCTGCTTCGGCGCTGTGACGAATGCCAGACACGTACCGCTCGTTTTCTTCTCATTTTCCACGGCGGAGAACACGGGAACGCCTCGTATTGTGATTACGACAAAATTACAAACGCGTTCGACTTCGTTTAGGCTCCGAATCGAGCGACTGCTCCTCGCGGCTGTGAGTGCGGAATGGATTGGAAGAAATTCCCCAAGTGCTGAGTATTTTTTGGGGGGGTTTCCGAGAGGCGCCAATAAAAGCCCGGCGCCTCCGCGCGTACGGCGGGACGCGCTAGTCCTGCCTTCGCAGCGGTGGCGGCGGCGGCGGCGGCACCGTTAGCGCGGCGCCAGGCGGGTGGCCACCCCCCCCGCAATATCTTACCGGCTTTCGGATAGTTTCGCCGCTCCTTAATGGATCATTCCGTCGTGTCGACCTAAAAGTTTTCACCTTTGCGCTCCTGCGCGTCCGCGATTCTTCGATAAAGCGTAAAAATTTATATTTCTGAGAGGATAAACATGTCAAACATATGTACTATCATGAAATATACATCTTTCGCATTGTTCGCGGAAGCGACTATTTTTCAAAACGTTCTCCCTCATGTTTTGCATTAACGTATCGCACAAATACGAAGATTCAAATAATATAGTACGGTGGAAATATAATTACGTAATGATTTTCATTAATATTCAATTCCAAGGCCGGCGCACAGTGTTCGCTCATTAATAGCCTGGTATTCGACTTATTTATTATTTATGTTGGTCTGAACTCGTTTCTCATTATCGATAGTCCTCCCACCGGCGAATAATTCTAATTATCAACCTGCACCTTTATCAGCCAATACACTTAGCGGGCGGCAGATAAATTGACGTTCGGTGAAGCACCACGTAAGAAGGTCAATTATTAATTTTACGTCCACAAACGTACGCCGGCCACCAAACGAACGGTGTATTTTTCAACAATCATTTATCACAAAGAACGCGCGTACACGCGTTTAATAATTAATCCCATTAATTAAATGCACAAATGCAAGCGATTTGCGCACAATTATACGGTCAGTGATGAGCGCATAAACTGCGATAATTATGACGATTACGCACTTTTAATTACGCCGCTGGTGTGCATGTAGCTTTTATTGCAATCGTTTTAATTGACGTAATTATTATGTTCTAAATTTTATCGCGCACGTGAGTATCTCGCGTTGCGGAGCATCCGCGTCGCGAACGATTGAAAATCAATTAAAAACGCTTTTCGAAATTCCGAACAAGCGTCGACTAGGATTCGACGACTGGTCGTGCGGAATTTATGATTTCAAAATAAATTTTAACGCATTGATTGCCCAAGTGGTCGTAGACTCCTGACGCCACTTTCCTCGCATACATCAGACGGCGGCAGGCGCCGCTAGTGAAAGCAGCGCGCAGCAAAAAAGAAATTAATTCTGGTCCAAAATTAACTTGTCAAAAATTGAATTTGAGTCTCGCCCGTTCGCGCGTCGAAAAAGTTGATTCGGAATAGAGCGACTTCGAAAAGTCATTCCGAAATTGCAAACACATAAAACGATTAAAACAATTATACGATTAATAAAACTCGAGACGCGTGTTAAGTTGTACGGAAGTCGCCCGAAAGCAAATAAACTTTCGAGTCCTTGGCACGAAGCGACGGCGCGAAAGAATCGACGATGAAGGGTGAGAATTAGAAATTACAACTCGAGGGAGGCTGGAGGACACGCAAAGGATTTATGTAAATGGGAAACTTTTGATTTTATTAGTGCCGCGACGACGGGAGCCGAAACGAAACAACTTTGTTACCGAGTCGAGAGTCGAAGAAACGCTCAGCGAAGAAGAATGGTCCTATTACTCCTTGCTGTTACCCATTATGCAGTGCAAACGGGGGAGAGTTTCTTGATCCTTAGCTTTTCATTAAGTAATAACGTTGATTGCGACGATTAGCAGTGAATTTTCTCATTTCCCAATTCGGAAATTATTATTTACCTAAATTTGACGAGTTAATTAGCGTCTGGCAGCGCGGACTTTGAATTAAAATTTTGACGAAATGGACCACTCAGATGACCATACAAATTCGGTTCGCTTCGGTCAGTCATTCATGGGCTGCCTTTCCGAAAACAGAAATAAAATAAGAGCGGCGGCACTCGCGATTAGATCGCCCTTCGACATTAGGCGAAACTTTTCTCCATATCGCGACCGATTCCGATATGCTTTATGCGTATGGCCGGTCGTTACGGACTTTCGCAGGACCATTGCGGAGGTCCGCGTAAATCGGCCGCGCGGTCGTCGCTTTGTCTTATTACCCCGGCCACTCCACCCGCGCATGCACGCCACTCGCGATCGGCATGACTATCGATATCGCAATCGCCCCGATTGGCCAATAAACATTCGGGAATATCCACGAACGGCCATGTGTAGTCCTCGAATTTCTGGAAATTACCGAGAACGTTCGAAGATGTCCGGCTCAGTCCGCAACTTTGCCGGACCCGAAGGACACTTCATGCAAACGCCGACAAAGTAAACTCGGAATTACAGGATCGGAATCCTCAGACGTCGGCGGTAGACATTTATTGTAATCAGGCGGGGGCGTACGCTGCAAGCAGGTACGGTCTTTCGAGCTTTGAGCCGATAGGGAAAAAAACCGTAATTTTACGCTCGTTTGAACAGTGTAATTTAATCAACCTGATTGCACATTATCTTCCAGCGTTTCATTTTAGCTTATTACTTGTTAGCTAGTTTGTTAATATTTTATTACCGCCTATTTGCCCTGATCAGCTTTCAACTAATCGGTTTACTAAAAACGGGTTTAAATATTATGAGCATCCTGGTCATAGTTTTAAACAAGCATTCTTCGATTTTGCGGTTTCAGTTAATGTCAAATTTTATGCATTTCCTCGAAGCCCGCGATGAATTATATTTTAAAGGGGATTGAACTACCGACGCGCCGTTCCAAGGTATATGTTTTTTTTAATGAAAATCGTTTCTATTGAATAAAATAGAATTTAATTTTGTTAAGTTGCATCCATAATTTAATGTGAATTTTATAATGCGCAACGAGGGTAATCATTCACTCTGATCTATTAGTTGTCATTCGTATAATAAATGTAATAATCGGTAGTGCATCGCAATGTGCATGAGGTCGTAATTGATCGTCGTTACATTAATGTTTCGGTTAATGTGGCGGCCGCGGCGGACGCGGGGGCGCGGCCGCTCTCTAGTGGCGACTGTCAAGTGTCGGCCGTCGCGATACGACCTCATCACTCATACAATACTAGCGTGGAGACAAGAGAAAAAAAGAATCGATCGGAAAATTTATCTACTAGTTGGCCTGAAACAAAGGAAAGCGAAAGAAAACTTCCCGCTTCGAATATCTAGCGTACCTAGTGCCTAGCGATTATTGTAATTAGGCGTACTACTTACAATTAGACATACGGTTATTTTGACGTTTGTATAAATTTTATTTAGTGCATGTATTTTTAGGGATGTTTCGGGTTTTGATAGATTCTCTAGTAGCGTTCGGCGGTTTTTACAAGGCACTAATGACGCTTGTCGGAAGCGGCGGGCGTCGTGACGCTGCGAAACGACGCAGTGACGAGAGATTAAAGCGATATAAATGATCGCTATCTAGCCGGGCTTTTTATCGTTCATTATTTTTACGACCGGCTTGCGTCTCGCAATTAATCCCTAATGGCACTAATCGGACCATCCGAGGAACGTAACATATTCGCGAAATTTTCAGCGATTCCCTATTGAAAAGTGCGCGCGGCGCGCAAGAAAATTATACATGGATCGTCATCCTTCGGCTTTGGATTTTCCGCCGCGCGGAAGGAAATCGAAACGCGGGTAGTCATGACGAAGGCGAAACCGGCGCTTGCAGCTGTGGGGTGGTTGATCGCGAGCATTGAGGGTTAGATTAATTCACTTCGCTTTCAGTTTCTTGCAGTTTCTTGCATTCTCCCCACGCCGGCGACGCGCATTCTTCGCTGGAAGTAGACGCCGGGAAACTCCGGCCGAACGGAATTCATTCATTCCATGGGGGCGCTCGCTCGATAGCTAGCAACATAGTAATATCGCATGGCAGTAATACTGTCGGGACTTGAATTCCATCTACATCCTGCGACGACGCGCTTTCTTCTATTTTATTAGACCTCCAGCACATAAATATATTATATTACCGGTTTTATCTATAATTGGTGCGCGAGCCTGGCGGGCGCTTCGATCAAAAATTTGGAGTCGTCCCAAAAAAACGCAATTCGGAAATTTGGGCGGCGACGCACGCATCTAGGTGTGTAGGTACGAGAGTGGTTGGCGAAGGAAAGAAAAAGCGGCGATAAATTTTCGACACGATTGATAGTTACAAAGCGCGCCGACTAGCCGGAGGGCGCCGGAGGTGGAGGCGCCGGGAGGGCGGTTTGGGGCGGTTTGGCGCCCGCAGGATTCGCAGCAGTCGCACACATGCCAAAAAGGTGCGACGGCGTGGCGGCAGGCGGGCAGACGCGGCGGGCGTAGGTGCGAGCGGCGGCGACGGCGGCGGCGGCG
>JARRAA010017990.1:0-14062 GCA_030557295.1 Ecitodaemon sp. MM-2014 | reverse complement strand
GCCGTTTTAAATTTAATTATACGAGGTGAAGCCACTGGTCGCCAATGATTACGAACATGTACAGCTAAATTGTCCTTGCGTTTGGATACAAATGCACAACCTGGCACATCACAATGAAACATTGGTATCTTCCCACATTCGTATTTTTGATGTCTGAATAATGAGTGATTGTATTTATACTTTTTTGAACAGCGATCGCAAGCATAACATTTTTCAAGATCCCAGGGAAATCCTAGAACAAAATATTTGGTTAACAAATTATTAAACAAAATGTAAATCTTACATGCATTCGTATCAAAGTAATTATCAAATTTATTACGACTCTTCATACACAGAATAACTTATTGTATTATTACCACAGTTAATATAAAATCATTCTGAAATGAATGTGTTACAAGTATATTTCACGTGAAACAAAGCTTGAGCCTTTTCCTTTAAATCATATTTCAATTAATATCATGGACCAATTGGTTGGCACTTAATGCACTTGCAAAAGAAAAACTCATTTATGTGCGTAACTTTATTTTTTTAAGTACAAATTAGTCAAACTCACAAAAATAATATCATATATCACAGAACTGAAGAAAACGTTCATTTCAACTACGCACAAAATCATTGCATCATATAATGAAGACGATCTTTACAATTGAGATTATGTTTGCGCCAACTAAAATGATACCTGAATTTTTTCAAACAAATATCACATTGATACTTGGGTTCCACATTGCACTCATAGAAGACGTGTCGTCTCAAATTGCTTTTAAGCGTATAACTTTTACGACATTTGAGACAGGCATAACTTTTACGCGAACCTAAAACAAAAATGCACAATTAAATGCATTATTCCCAAGCAGTTTGATTGAATTCTACTAACGCTTAAACGGCTTCTAATTCATTAATAATCAAGCACTATTGCAATACATCGTAAGAAAGGTCGCGTATATAAATACTAAATCACCTCGGCTGGTAAATGTGGAGCACTCACTGAAAAAAACAAACATTTAAATGAATTTAATTTTATTATGCAATAATTTATTAATCAAGAAATTCCATACAGAGTTGGTTCAAATGGTAACAATTATTATTTAATCAACTTATAAATTAAGTACCATAGTTAAAAAAAAATACTAGCAAAATTCAGCGTTAAGATAAATCCAGTGTCAATACCAAACTTGCATAAACTTGAATAGTCTTAAGATGAACATTGTTTTGATTTGGAATATCAATACAGGTGTCATTTCTTAAGATCGCTTGTTCAAATATTAATGAAACCATAACATAACTTTGAGCAACTCAAAATGTGTCATTAATAATTTAACTTAAACTGTTGTAATAATTAATTATCTCTAAATTAGGATGACGCAATATTTGACAAAATAATATTTGGCAACATAGTTAATCAGCTACTGCAGTACCGACACATTCCACATTAAGTCAAAGCTTCCTAAGATTTTATTCAAGTTAATTTACTTATGCTTCGGTCAAAATTGTTTCAAGCAAGGGAAAGCTGTGTTTAGTTTTTATGTGTATAGACAAATCATATTTATGTTTGAACTTTCTCTCGCACGCTGGACACGGATATTTTGGCTCCTTGCCGCATTCGTATTTAATATGTCTGGTTAAAGAATGCTTCAAACGATAAGACTTAGTGCAATTGGTACACATGAATAATTCTCCCAAAGGGGGCGCACTATTTTTAGGCTCGGATTTAATTTTCCTGGGCTTAATTAATTTTTTCGCTTTCTTCGGATATAAATCGCAATTCTGTGCCAAAAACTCGGTCTTCCACTGAACATTCGGATGGCGAATGTGTATGCGATTCTCTTGATCAAATTCAATTAGATCTAATATGGATGGCCCTAAAAAACCCTCTTTATTTAGTACAATTCTCTTTTCCGCCAAAACAAACACAATTCTACTGTAACGACACTACATAATATAAAATAAACAAAAAATACGCTACAAAATCATAAAAAAAAACTACTTCAAATTAATAATTTTGCTATATAACCCAACTTAAAGACAAATAAACAAAACAACATAATATTATAAGGTAAAGATAAAGCATAAGATAAATTAACATTTATGCATTTGATTAATGTGCTTTTCCACTTCCAATTTGTCGGCATGTGCAAACGAGCAAACTGTGCATCCGTATCGATGCGTTTCGTTTATTACTTTAGAGCAGGTTTTTAAATGAGCTGCCTTTAACAAAGGATTTATCAAGCTGCGGCAATTAGGACATCTTATTGTGTCGCGAGGCATTTTCATCACTAGTTGTTCACAAGCCCGTGTTGCTTCCCGTCGACGAGGAATATCAGACGGTTTCATACTCATAAATAATTTCATTCGCTCTTTGGAAATAATGCGGCTCCCAATCCCACGACCCTCTAGGGGCTTTGTGACGATAATTTTTGGCGAACTCATCTTCACGTTCTTCAGATTTTGTAATGTCAGTACATGCCGTGCCTTGACTTGTTGAAATACGTTATTAGAACTAAGTTCCTCTTTTATTTTTGAAATATACGAGTCCTTGTCCGTTTGTATCATTCCAGATATATTTATCAATTCCGATACATTGCTCTTTCCAGGTACTGCAATTCCGTCGACAAGATTTTCCGATATATATTCGTTTTTGGGACTCTTTAACAAAACATCTTGTAACAGAATCACATCTAAAAACAAAGAAAACAAATCAGTGACGAGCCCTAAAACAAGACAGAATTAGTGAAACTACCTCACGATTCATTACAAATATAACATAATTATTAAAAATTAATACAAATGATACTCATAGTAATAATTTATATTTCACTTTAATACAATAGCAATTTATAAAAGTATGTAACAATTTGTCAATATCCAAAATATTATATATTTTGCATCCTTTGATATTGCAAAAAAATTGTTCGGGATTGATATATGTAAAAAAGAACTATGATTAAATAAAATAGTATGCATTATATGGAAATCAGGAACTTGGCATCATTTCTATATACTATTACAAGTTATGGTAAATCACAATTGTTGTTCATAGTTTGAGTATTATAAGATTGAGTTTCCTGTTTAGGTAAATATTCTGTCGGCAATAAATTATTTTCTTCTATTTAATCCAAACAAGAGCTGCATCTTTGCACATTACATGGATCCCCTCACCTTTTCCAATTTTGAATTCTTATTAACTAATAAAGCAATTAAATGTATTTATCGCACGTGCTGAAAATAATCACGTGCCTTCCTCAAAACTGTTAATTAACAAGCATTTTCGCGAAAATAAAAATAATTTCTGTATAATACACAAAAAGAAAGATTAACCCATAGCAAATAATCTACTTTTAAAAAGTATGTTAATGTAAACAATAGTAACTTTACTTATGAGCTAAAAGCCGCCTGTTGCCTCATTTCATGTGCATTCCATTAACTTTGTATATTAAAGATATAAAAATAGAAATAACCATTACCTTCAATTTAATGTTTAAATCGCAAAATCTTTATAGTTTTTTTTAATATAATTAAAAATATATCCAATTGTCTCACCAAAGGTTATTATCTCGACATATCGTTTCCTCATAGTGCAATCAAGTTACCAATTGTTCTTCATTCTTGAATCTAACTTTGCAGTATTAGCAGCATAGCACTAAACTTAGTTTTAATTGTTCACGGTTTAATCGTAAACAGAAAAAAGGTAACATGCCTGATACCAAAATTATGTAAAGGAACAATTAACACTGTGAGGCACATGTATAGGTAAACGTGTATAAAAATATCACTATCTCAGTTAAATTCTATAAAAATATTGTCTTGTTCTGTCATGTGGTATGTCCTTCATTATTACGTTTACCACTCATATCACATTTCATTATATTAACGTGTCATATGTAAAAAATATGAATAGCCTGAACGGGTAAACAGTGTGGCTGAAATGCTTATGATTATCGCGGTATAAAAATCATCAATAATGCTCAATATCATCATTAAATGTAATACGTCATAAAGAATCGGCAGTATGAATTGAAGTATCAGTCGGAATATTACTTGTGGTTGTCTTTTCTATATAAGGCACTTAAAAGATTAATATGCAAACATGCACCATGGAGTAAACCTTTGACTTGTGTCCACCTCAACAGTACACCCAGCCCGATTAAACAAGCCGTACTGTTGTTTGCGAAGTGAAAATAAAATGAATTGAAAGAGCAAAAAAACAAATATTCCATCATGTTACTAATCACAATTTCTTAATCAATTGTCTTCCTGTTCCCCTTCGGGTTCAGCTTTAATATCTCCTTCTGCTTTTATCACGGAATAGTCGATTTCTTTATGCATTCGTTCCATGTGCCTTGCCATGTGCATCTTTTGCTTCGCTTTGTAGACACAATAAGGACATTTAAACTGTGGCTCCTTCCCACATTCCCATTTCTGATGGTTCCGCAATGAGCTTTTTAACTTGTAAACTCGACCACACACGCTACAACTATAACCATCGGCAACCGCATCCCCTTTTTCACGTTGAGCTGCCGATTTTGGGGATTTTAACGGTGGCGAAGATGTAATTGATTGCATCATTGACTTCTTCATGCTCTCACGCATTAAAATCATTGGTAATGCCAAATGGGCAGGCCAGTGTTCCCATGGCCTGGAAACCCGCAAATCTTGAGCTGAAAAAAATATATTAATTAGTACAGTTTTATAAAAAAAATTTATTATATTCCAACATCTTATTTATAAAAGTAATATGTAAAGAGTAAAATGACTTAAAGTTCTAGATAAATAATAAAAAGCGGTGGTTTCATTCATAAAAATAAAACGATATAATGATTCAGGAAATATGTACATAATGCGTTAATATGATGCAGCGATGTGATGAATCCAATTAAGCACACATACAGGTGCATCGCATATAAATGAATGAAATTTAACAATAATGAGCAATTTAAAAACAATACCTAATTGGTATAACTGGCAAAGTAAAAATCGCCTTGATATTTTTATTTCCTCCACCCAAGAACAAATTAAAATAGTAAATATGCGCAAATAAAAATACAAAGTTGAAGATTGCAGTCGCAAATAATTTAAAAAAACATATTCTGTGAAAAAAAGTGTAATCAAGATATAGAGTCCCACGTGATCAAGACTCGTCATTAAATTAGGCTAAACATGTTTTTGGCTTTTGATTAAATACTAACATAAAGTTAATAGAAAAAGAAATTACAACTCAATTAGATTATACGTATAATATGTAAACTATATATACAAACTATATCTTCATTCATAAAGTACTGGTTGGTTAGCGTGCATTTTAATATTCCGCCGCTTCCTGCTTTATATCTGAGTTATAATCGTCCATAGCATCCAGCTCGTTTTTAATGTCTTTTGAAATGTTTAAGCCAGGATTATTCTCCTCTAAAATGCCAATCTTATCCTTGTGTTGCCGTTTGATATGTCGAATCTGATGTGATTTCCGTTTGCATTTCTGAGGACAAAATGGACACTGGAATTGCGGCTCTTTCCCGCACTCGTAATTTAAATGCCTCTGCAGAGAATCTTTGCGTATGTATGTTCGATCACACTGTGAGCACTTAAAATTCCCTCTAATTCTATTATACACCTGCTTCTTTGGTGGTTTGTCCGCCACTAAAAACCAAGGGCTATTTGTAAACTCTATTTCCAAGGGTTCGTACTCGGTCAATTGGATAGCCATTGGTAATGCTGAAAATATATATTATTAGTACTGCGCACATATTCTACAACCCGCTGTAAGTAATATCTGATTGCACATTATTGACGTTAAATATTTAATTGATCCTATACTACCACCAAGTAGCTACTTACATTAGAAAATTATATTAATTATTAATTCCTTCAGTGTTATTTTACCGTTGGTTACTATAAATTATGACAAATTGATTCTTTAGCAAAACTAGTTTATTTTTGAATACATTAATTGTTAAATGGCAACTTGAAAACACTGATTAGTTAACGATTATTCTCAAAATAATTATAAAACCAATGAATATTGAACAACTTATTTTACGTTGTAAATATGCATGAGGTAAAAAAAAATTATCACATGCACAGTGATGCTCAACACTATTATTACATCTATGTTAAAACTTCGTTAATGGTGGTGCGCGTAATTAAATTACATTTCTCCGTGATATTTTCGAATGTGCACTTTAAGATTTCCCAATTGCTTTGCTTTATAAACACAGTAACTGCATTGATAACTCGGCGATTTACCACCACATTCTACATTTAAATGTCTTGCTAAAGTGGATTTCCATTTATAAACTTTCCCGCATTGATGACATTTATTTAACGTCCCTGTTTTTAATTTTTGGTCGTTCGACTTATTAGGATTGCTTATATAACAACTTAATATTTTAAACTTTAGGAATTTATTTAAAACTTTACCTTCTTGTTGCTCCTTGTTTGATTCTCGGTCTGTACTTTTGTTTGAATTGCTTGAATCAGATCCTACAAGAAAATATCTATAAAGCATACTGTTCGTAAATGATTGCCTATGATTGTTTGTTACCTAATTATGTAATTAAGCTGGATATTGATAAGGAATGCTCTAAGCTACATAAACAAATCGTACCTTTCCCCAGAAAAAGAAGCAATTACTAACAATAATGAACACTATGCGTACTTTTAAAAAGATTTTATTTTCAAAAAAAATCGAGTTTACAAAATGTATCGAGTCTGCCTTATTCCTCAAACGTACAAATCTAACAACGAATTTTAAGAGCTCAGTAAAGAGGCGTGTTCATCAACTAATAATTCACGATGGCGATTCAGCATATGCCTGGACAAATGATATTTTCTCCGGAACAAATGAGAGCAATATGGACACGAAAACCTAGGAGCAATATCGACGCATTCTTCTTTCTCATGGCGGTATAGATGTCGCTTATTTTTATAACTCTTTGTGCATTTTGAACAATGATAACGCATATCCTGCTCCTCAACTCCCTCCTGTTTATAACGTAACTGATTTTCTTTTTCAACGCTATCGGAACTACTTATGGTACACTTCAAATCCGTGTATTTGTACGCCACAAGTTTACGTAAATATTCTGAAAAACTTTATTATATTAGAAGATGATTAGCTATACCATTGCATAGATCAACTACCAATCAAAGAAAAGATCAGGTACCACAAATCTACATGATAGGTTTTAGTTACTCGTTACGTGTACTCGTTATTAAATAATTTGATGTTGTCTTATATCTACATTGCAAATCTGATATTTATAAAATATCTTATTTCAGTTACTCGATCGGGACAACCTACCTTCACAAAGACGAACACAACTCCCCAAGAAGACATGGTTAGTTAATAAACGTATTAAGTTATTGACTCGAAATGACTGACTAGACGTTAAATTTATATTAAAAATAATGACTTTGGCATCGTTAATGAACTAATAAATAATCTATATCAAGTAAACTGCATCATGTTGAGTATCGCTATGTCGCTTCAAATTGGAGAATTGGTGAAATTTTCTCGGGCAATAGGAACATTGAAATTGTGCAGTCTTTCCGCATTCGTACATCATGTGCCTACGCATGTTGCCTCGATGTTTGTAGAGTTTTCCACATGTTTCACATGGAAATGCGTCTGTGGCTAGTCTCAGTTGCCATTTCGAATCGCCTACAAATAAATAGCGCTATATTCTAGCAACCACGATCCTTATTCTGATAATAGGCTTCGAAATTGGGGCCTCGGTACTGCTACCCTTGGCACACGACACTCATGCTAACGATCCTAAATGGAAGGTGGTGTATTAATGATTTGCTATAGTCTCTTGATCAATCTGATTGTTCTAAAAATTCAATATTATCAGAAATACCACCACCTAACATGTTATAAATATTCATAAACTATGTATCTGGTTCCCAATATTTTCCGTACTTTCTGGTATTCGTTCAACAATAGAAAGATACATTGTTTATGATTGTTATTAGTGGATAATAAAACACAGTACACAGATTTTTATTATTAAATGTAAGTTATTATTCATCATTTTTACATAAGAAATTATAGACCGATGGCAAGGGAGGCGCACATGTAGCAGGGCGACCCAATCTGTAACAGCCAACAAAACACACCATATTGTAATAATCAATTTAATCCAAATTTGAAATATTACTTACATATAAGGCGAGCTTGTAGTATTACTGTGAACAAATAAGAGCAATTTAACAAAAGCTATATTATCAGTTCATGATCATAAGGAGTCTTTGCTTGTACAACATACTTCCCTTTAAATTCAAAATCCAGTATGTGCCACATAAATCAAATACAGACTATAAGACATAGTCTATACAAAAATTACACTAACACTTTTAGAAAGCAACATTATAACTGTGCCTTCAAAAATTGAATTGTAAAACACAATTCTAAAGCCATAAATTCCCAAACATCTTATCATAATCAATTGATTATAATAAAAAAATGCTATAAGAACCAAATTATAAAAATCACAATAAAACGCCACAAACGATTCGAACATACTTCATTTGAAAATAAAAATCTATTGTACAAATGAAAATATTCGCAAAACAAGGTGTCCGTTCACTTCACTGCACTTATTACAATATCAGTAGGACAAACTGCTTATAACAACAGAGTAATTGTTATAAAGCTAAATATTACTGATATTAAAAATAAAATGGAACCACGAAAATATTAAGTAATTTTCAAGGTTTAATACACATCGCAATTATGAAGTAATAATTGCAAAAAAAATGCATAAGTATGCATTTGGTTGGTTTCTAGTAAGACTTGGTAGAATGTATATTATTACAAAGCATGCAAAGTTTTCTTCAAAGAACCAGTTAGAGAAGATAGGATTTAGATAGAAGGCCAACAGTTTTTACAAATGTAACTAACAAACAAGTCGATTTTCCTTGTTTGTCAATTTATACTCCCGTTAGACTTGTTAATTACTTATCACTTCAAAACCCAATTATAAGTATTGGCATATGATGACAAAATCAGGCTTGCTTCAACCGAACTAAATGTGATGATTTAATCAGAAACACACATAAATTTGATGACATAAGACACATCAATAATCATCCCATGACTTGAACTAAAATGTATATCGTTAACATTGAATAACAGTTATGAAATACATTTTAATCCATATAACCAACTCTCCCTTCTCCTACCTTCTCAGTATGTATTTTATAACCCACTTACAATTGTACTTATTTTCAAATGTGATCATATTATATAGTACACATCAAGCGCGAAACAAAATTGAAAATAAATACTGTTACATATATATGGGTGAGATGGTATTTGATTTCAACAACCTACACAAGCACTGGGAAAAGCAACAAGCAACCACTAAATCAATCAGAGGATGAAAATCGTTGTGTTATAATGATTTTGCCACCAATATGCCAATTCCAGTAACTCGCATACCAGTTTACACCAAAAGTGCGGCACTACATTGAAACGGCTTCAACCGGAGCTCGCGAAACTTCACAAAGTAATGAAGGCAGCGCACTTCGGCATAGCAAAAGGAAAGCACTATTTGTTGTACAAAGGTATACAAGTGCCTCATAAAATGATAGTAAATCCTACCTTGAGAGTCGCGGTGAGCTCCAACGGCTTCTTGCGCGGCCAGAAATACTTCATCTTGACTTTGGTTGCCCATGTGCCATCCAAAACCTGAACAGTAAAGTCACAACGTTAAAGAAATTCATTCGAGCGAGAGCGAGCAAACACGTTATACCTTGACCAGATGCTTCTCCAACATTGCCATGACTAGGCCCAGCTCCCTCATCCATTTGCTCCATATTACTTAACTCTTCATCATCGAGTGTCAAATCTTCAATGCTATCTTCATTCATTTCGTCCATATATTCAGCCTTTGGTTCAAGCATCAGTTCAGTGTGAGTTTCTATGTTTTCTTTAGGAACTTGGGGAGGAATCTCAGATTCGCTTGCTTTGTGCCTTGTCAAGATTTCTTGTTTGGAATCTAATGCTTCAGGCACATCGGTTACTTTAGTTGAAGGTGGAATTGGAATGTTTTGAGAGGGTACACTTTGATGAGATTCTGAGGAATTAGAAGCATCATGATTATTTTCTATTTCCTCGCTTCTTCTGCGTGCTCGCTTCCTTCGACGTGGACCTGGCGATTGTGAACCGTCCAAAGAATTCTCGTCTGAATCTTTTCTCCGATGTTCTATTGTCAAACCCTGCACTTTTGGTAATGTAGCAGTGGGCGGTGGACTCTTGGCCGGTGGTGGGGGGAGTGCCGATTTCCTAGTTTCTGTCTCGCCTTTTCTATTGTCCGATAGGCCTTTGATTTGTAAAGACTCTGCGGCTTTCAATAACGCGCCTAATTGATCTTGTGAGATGTTAACTTCTCCTCGATACATGTAGTCCATCATTGCTTTCAGTTCTTGGTATTTGATGTCTTTTAATATAAAAATTGGATGCTTGTCATAGTTCTGTGACAACAATGACTAAAAACACACAAAGCGAACAATTAATTTAGAGCATTCTTAAATAAATGGTTCAACATCAAAGTTAATTGAAAAATAATGCTTACTTCAAAGTATGGACTACATGCTGACAGAACCACCTTGTGGGCATTCAGGAATTTTCCTTCCGCTGCAAGTGTGCAATCAACCAGTGTCCCATTTTCCAAGAGTGTGTCAAAAACGGCAATAAGTGTGGACTGATGGTTATTCCATCGTAGACAGAACTGTTGGTCATCATCCATTCTGTCCCTAAAAACATATAAGTTGAATTAAATATCGCATCACATTCAAAGCCAACTGCACATAATAATCGACGAAAATAATAACCTCAAGCCCCTCGCCGCGTTAGCATTACCTACATTTCCAGATTAATTGTATTGAGGTAAATAAACTTTGAAAAGTGGAACTCTTATGTGGCAAAGCCGGAGGCAGACAACTGTAAATTCGTCACTTCAGGGTGGGGCAGGGGAAAGCCAAGCGTTGGAACGGCGCAACAATGGCCGCTTTTCCGACAAATTTGTGAAAAATGGCGATCCGACAATCTCACACAACGCACGCCCGTTCTGCGCAGTTACAGCGAAGCAAAAAACCGAAACGCACACGCGGAAATTAAAATTTGGCGTGCGAAAAACACGTTCTAGCGAAATACGGAACGCGGCATATTGCGGTTCGAAAGCTCATGTTGGCGGAGAACGCCGCCGACGTTTTACTACCGAAATTAATCTGGAAATCCGCAACGCCAAACCACCATACATCATGCTAATAATATATATATACGATAATTACCTATTTTGGCACAATTTCAATCAATATCACAATTAATTTCACTTATAATTTCGTATTTTTGCGAGACGAACATAAATGTTGTTAAATCGAGGAATGGTTTTGCTTGACTAAAAGCGACCGGCAGCACTCGTCGTCTCTGGAAGCAGCCGAATGCCCGCAACTGGCCGGAGCGAAGCGCAAGTGACGTCATGCGCATTGCGCTGTTCGTTTTGGCGCAGCTCGTCGCAAGCTCGGCCAATCAGCGATCGAGCTTTCGACGCTAAACTTTTCGAGACGTAAGGGGAACGCGTTCTGTTTCGCCCAAGCCACCTCTGCCGGCGCGCTCGTCTCTGCGAGCTGGTCGAGTACCTGAAGAGCGAGAAGTCGGTGAAAACTTAAAAGAGAGAGCAAGGACGATTAAGAGAGGAGAGAATGAATTTGATCCACAACAAAATAGTGAGCCCGCCGCTCGAAATCGTACGGTCCGTTTTCCACGGTCGTCTCTTATATTTGCATCCGTTTCTCGGTCCCCAATATTGCGTGTATAATACTCCCATGACCGTTTCCTTGTAATCGCTCGGAGTTCAGGTAAGATGTATCTTAACGTGCTAAGAACGTACACATTCTGCCAAACTCACACCACATATCTCGTAGTATTCGAACCTAAGCATCTTTCTAAATAAATAAAAACATGAATTTGGCCTAGAGATTTGTCTCCTGCATGCGTTTCTGTTGTTTTGCATTGATGCTGCATTTTTCTATGCGTTTTTCCACTATTTCTTTTGATTTATGTAACATAACCTATACAATTATGTCTGTGCCTATATCGGCAGAATAGGAAATTTCAAATTTAAATTCGCGCCATTCTCCCGCGTACAGCTTGGAGCGTGCGTAATTGCAGTAGGCGCCGATTCGAATAAGGTGATTTACGCTTTTATAATTATTATGATTTTATTTTATTGTTAAGCCGATGTGAAGTAACAAGGTTGAAATAAATAACGCCAATTAAAATATAATATTACAAACAAAATCTATAAAAATTGAAGACAAGTAAGACAGGATATAAAAATCTATAAAGTTCTCTTTTGGCAGAAAAGCAGACAAAAGGCTCGTGGAACATAACAAGACGACGAAGCAGAAACGAAAGAGTGTAGAAAGAAAGCGCAAAAAAGAAAATGCGGTTTAGCGCGGGTCTCGCCAGCGAACTGCAATGCGAAATACGAGTAGAAAAATCTAGCTTTTTTGTTCGCTACCTCTCTCCTTCTTTCTACAAATTCCTCGTATTTTTGTTATTCCTTCATTCGTTGAGTAAGATTTCACCATTTCAACTTTTCTATTTTGTTCAGCTACTATTACCAGTCGCGACCCATACCGAGATACAGACGGAGAATTTGGTTTGGAAAAATGTGTCACCGGTGAAAGGTTGATTTTCTATTATGAGTGATTCCGCATTAACTATCACGTTTCGTAAATTTGCGATAGTTGCTGGCGGACATCGATCCGCTATATTAACATTTTCTTGGAGAGAATAAAATAAACTTCTTATGTGCACATTTTGTCGAAACCTTTTATGCCGAGAACTCGCAAGTGCAAAGTGTGAATGCCGCTTCAAAGGGAAAAGGAAGAACGGGAGTAGAGGAGCCGAGAGGAGACTTTGACCAACAAGCAAAGCTGCTCAAGACGCGAATGCGATCGTAAAACGAAAGCACGAACTTCTAGTTCTCTCATTCACTCGTTGTTCTTTCTTTTCGAGTGTACAAGCGTATAAAGAAAGGAAAGATGCAGACAAAAAAGAATAAAATCAATATGAAGGAGATGGAAGAGGAAAAAAGTGCTAAGCGAAGCGCAGACTTAGAGAACCGAGTCTTTTCTAGATGTGGAACGCGCTGCCTCCGGTCCATGCCGTTGCAATTTTCTTTTCTTATATTCCTCTCTTAACTTCGACTTCTTTTTAGTTCAATGTTCGTAAGTACGCCGTTTCGTACAGAGTTCCTTATTGCAGCCGCCGTCGAACGTCGCGGAGGTAGGTTTATCCGCATTTTGTTGTATTCATTGAACGGCATGCAAATTCAAACACGTCGAAAATAATTCCAACGATGTTCGCAACATTTCGACATTGTCGCTCGAAATGTGAGCGAAGAGACGATGTCGTTGCCTGAGCCTGTGCTTTCATTTTCAGAATGTCTGGTCAACATTACGTTCTGCGATGGAACAACTACCAGACGAACATGACATCGGTGTTTCACCAGCTGCTGCAGAACGAAGCGTTCGTCGATGTGACGCTCGCATGCAACGACTTATCGCTGAAAGCGCACAAAGTAAGCATTGCTCTTGTCCTTTTTCAATCAAACGAACAGTTGGCGCTTGTCTCACTCCAGCTTCCTTGCCGGTCGACCCTCTGCAAGCCGTGACCCCCCAATGTTTCCTTTGTCTAGCACAACACCCCTCCGGTTCGAACCAACGCTATAATTTCCTTGGAGCCCCCTGCTCGATTTTTCGTTCGGTAGGTCAGCTTACGCGTTTATACTTCGTTGGCCTGCACGACGCAGGCAACAAACTCCCCTAAGGCATTTAAAATACGCGGGAAATGGTGTCGCCATGCGGGATGTTCGGTTGAACCATAGAATGTTGCTTCGTGAAATTCCGTTTACATTTGCTTCCTGGAAGTCGGCCAAATTTTCCATTGCCTTTTGCAACCTTGATTAACGCTATATGAAAATATTTATAGTTGACATTTTAATTTTACTGAATATTATCATACAAAAATTTATAATTTATATGATCTATTTCATTG
>JARRAA010017951.1:0-25142 GCA_030557295.1 Ecitodaemon sp. MM-2014 | reverse complement strand
GTATGTTAAACACAATCTAATTTACTACCCCTCTGACAATTTTCATTCGAATCAGCCGATAATTACGTAAATTAGAAGGAGTTGTAGTGAAGGTGGTTCTACGAACCAGTTCATTGTCAAAGTTAAAATGTTCATTTTAACAATTAATAACTTCTGTTGTTGATAACATAATCTAATAGTGATAATATAAGTTTTTCGCGAATTCAATCCCGTATCTATGATAATAATTTCAATGAAATTCATTAATAAGAAACCTGATATAATCGAT
Organism: Ecitodaemon sp. MM-2014; assembly: GCA_030557295.1. Classification (NCBI taxonomy): domain Eukaryota; kingdom Metazoa; phylum Arthropoda; class Insecta; order Coleoptera; family Staphylinidae; genus Ecitodaemon; species Ecitodaemon sp. MM-2014. The sequence goes on along the minus strand of JARRAA010017951.1, from coordinate 24,874 downwards.
CAAATAACAAATGCAAACGAGTCAGATTTAAGGAAAATTATACAAACTTTTGATTTTGACGACAAATAACTTCCGGTGTAAACAAGATAAACAAAATCTAATGGCAGCATGTTAAACACAATCTAATTTACTACCCCTCTGACAATTTTCATTCGAATCAGCCGATAATTACGTAAATTAGAAGGAGTTGTAGTGAAGGTGGTTCTACGAACCAGTTTATTGTCAGAGTTAAAATGTTTACTTTAACAATTAATAAATTCTGTTGTTGATAACATTATCTAATAGTGATAATATAAGTTTTTCGCGAATTTAATCCCGTATCTATGATAATAATTTCAATTAAATTCATTAATAAGAAACCTGATATTATCGATCAAGTAAGAAATACAAACGAGTCAGATTTAAGGAAAATTATACAAACTTCTGATTTTGTCGACAAATAACTTCCGGCCTTTGGGAAACAAACAAAATCTGTTATAATTGAGTTAATGAGAATTTATTTAGCAACCCCCATGGAAATTTTCAATGAAATCGGGCGGAAATTACGCGAATGGCGGACATTTTTATTAAACGTCGCCCGGAGTGGAAACACTGCGCGCAAAAAAGTTCATTAAATTATAAATTAATATGCCGACATTGTAACGAACGTTAACGAATTAGGGGCGGTTTTTCACGTCTCGCCGGCCGGCGCGCGGCGTCGCCAAGAGTACGTACGGAATATTAAGGAGCGAGATGTTATGAAGCAAATTAAAATGCATGATTTTTCTCCGCGTGTCCGCGCAGCCCGCCGGCGGAGGAAAGTTTCACATTTTGCCTTGTCGCGTTGCCGCCGTCGCCGGGGGCGGCTGCCAAACGCTTTTTATTTCCTCCGTCGCGTCGCATCCGCGTCCTCCGAACAAATTGCTCGTCTCGCGAATGTCTGCCCTCGACGGAGGAGTTTTTCTTTTGTCCTCGAACCGGAAACTTTTTCCTTCCCTCCCTCACCCGTCGCCAATTAGTTGTTGTTTATTAAACTTCATTAACCGCCCCCGCCCCTGTCGCCCCCCGCCGACAGCTAGCGTCGGCGAGAGGTTAGGAATTTCGCGTCTCCAGTTACAGTTCTCTGCATTGCCGACGCGAAACCGGAAGCGCTCCCTGCATTATCGACATCGGAGAACGACGACCGATGAACGGCGAACGGAAAACGGAAAATGTGACGATAATGGGGAAAACAATGCGCGACAACATCGACTCTTCGAAGACTCGAGAGCGCCGCTCAGAGGGGGCGCGGGGGACGTCGAATGAGGGTGCTGGAGGGTGAGACGTAATGGAAAAGTTTCGTGTCGACAAGGAAATATGTGCATTGTTGTGAAACAGGAGCGTTGCGAAGGACTCACCTTCGCCGGCGAGCATCCCCAAGGAGACGCGTCGCGTCCCCATCCCCTGTTCGCGCGGGGTGGCCGCTCGATTCGAGAGGGGAAGACGAGGCTATCCACCTTTGCGCGTCGCCTGCGCTCTTCTTAATGAGACGCGCAGCTTTTCACCCCCTACCCCTTACCGACCAACACCCCCCGCGCGAAATTGAATAAATAAAATTTATGCTAATTCGACCGCATTCTAATCGTTCCGAGGTTTTCATCGACAGCTCGCCGACCCTCGTCCGCAAATCAATTACAACCCCTAGAACGCCACCCCGAGCGCCGTCATTCTCATGTCATTATTCCGCGCGTCGGGATCAATTGGCCAGACGCGACTCGCCGAGAAATTCATTTCGGAGCGCGGTCCATTGATCAGCGTTCGGGGAGGCGGGGGCGGGGGTGAGCGAAGCCCGTAGGGGCGGTCGGCGCACGGCTCGTGGCGCTGACGTTTATGAAATTGGCTGTTTTGCCCCGGGGCGCATAACTCCCCAGACGTGCCGCCGGCGCATTCGTATACATTAGCTTTTTCATCCCCCTCTCCCGACGGCCGCACCGCCGGCAGCAACAAATCGCGGCTGTAAATCGAAATGCGCCGGCATAAACGCGTTCCCAATCTCTCGCTCAGCAGTCGCGATATTTTGCGCGCTAAACTGCGATATTAACTATTTATAAAACTGCGGGGGGGTGAGTAACGGCCAGCGGCCACGATCTCGATGAAGTTCGAGTCGGGGATGGAAAAGTACGACGGCGAGTAAAAGTCCTCTTAGGAGATCTAGAGTGACTCGGACGCTTGACGTGGGTGACTTTTTAAGGGGTAGTCGGAAGAAGTTATCGTAGATCCAGGAAAAAGAATATTTCTGATCTTAAACCCTCTGGGGAGGCTTGGGAACATCTCCTAAAATACTTGATAGCTACTTTTGGACATGTCCTAGGGTTGCGAAGTCCAAAAACCAACGAAATCTTTCAAAAGTTATAGTGGGTCCCGAAAAATAAATTCTTTCTAACCTTCAAACCCTCGGGGTAGCTTTGAACATCTTCTAAAATACGCGAAAGCCTTTTCTGCACATCCCCGGGGTTGCAAAGTCGAAAAACCAAAAGTTATAGTGGACCTCAAAAAATAAAGTATTCCTAACCTTAAAACCCCTCGGAAGACCCTGTACCATCTTCCAAAATACTTAAGAGCCTCCCCCGGATGCACCCCCAAGGCCCCAATAACCGAAAATCAACAAAGTCATCAAAAGTTATAGTGGATCTCAAAAAATAAATAATTTCTAACCTTGGAAGACCACACACCGTCATTAAAAATACTTGAGAGCCTCCCCTGGATGCACCCCCAAGTTCCCAATAAAAAAAAATTAACCTTAAACATCCTCCAAAATACTTGCAAGCTTCATCTGGACAAGCTCTCCAAGGTCCCAATGTCAAAAGATGTCAAAAGAATCGATGCCATACTACACCCCTATAAAATGTGTCATAACCTCAATTCTCCGCTACTTTACGCGTGTCACCTTAATTCGCACAACCTCACGTCGTCGCGCGTCCCCGGCGCGTAATGACATCCATTCGACGCGCGATGAGAAGCACGCCCGCGTATGGACACGGGAGATGGGGTGGTAATCGCGCGAGGGTGTTTTCCTCGGGGCGAACGGCGCGCACATTTATTGCCGCGCTCGTGAAAGGCGCGTGCATTATTGATGGCCGGCTGTCTTCGTCGGGGGGCGATAATAAAAGCGGGGCGACGTGTGTCGCGAGCGTGTGTGGGCCATCAGCGCGATGGCCGGTGATAAACTTTCCTCTCGCGGCGCCGCCGCCGCCGCCGCCGCCGCGAACATGGCGGATGCCGGCGACGAGAAAAACGCGGCGAATATCCGAAACAAGAAGCACGCAGCAACTCGGGAGCGTTTCCAGCAGGGGTGGGGGAGGGAAGGAAAACCAACAGTGGAAACGTACGGGTAATTTACGTCCTCTGAGGGGTTTCTTTCAGTTAGGGGGCGATATTTAAGGTTAAATTTAGAGGCCTTTTTAGGTTAGAATAACGACGATTTATATTCCGGTACAACTGGACACATTTTGTTTCATAACTTTTTAACGAATCGATCGATTTTCTTCTCGTTGATCTCCAATTAAAGCTTATTAAATTGTCTAAAATTTTACACTTTGTTTAATCAGTTGTGATCATTAGTTTTGGTGCAATCAGGGCATTTTTAAGGACAAAGTCGAAATATTTGTTTTTTTTTTAAGAACATCTTGATACATTTTCTTATATAACTTTTTAATGAATAGATCGATTTTCTTTTAGTTGATCCTTATTTAAAGCTGATTAAAGTATCTAAAATTACATACCTTGTTCAATCATTTCTGACAATTAGTTTCGGTACAATGAGGGTATTTTCTAAGGACAACGTCGAAATCTTTGTATATTTTTAGAACATCTTGATACATTTTCTTATATAACTTTTTAACGAATCGATCGATTTTCTTTCAGTTGATCTTTAATTAAAGCTGATTAAATTATTTAAAATTATACACCCTGCTCAATCATTTCTGATCATTAGTTGCGATGTAATGAGGGTTTTTTTAAGGGCAACGTGGAAAAGTGTAATTTTTTAGAACATCTTGACACATTTTTCTTTATAACTTTTTAATAAATCAATAGATTGTTTAATATCTGCTTTTAGATTAAAGACGATGAAAGTACCAATAATTTGGTATCTTATATAATCATTTATGTCAGTTAGTTCAGGAGTAATAGACAATTTTTTATGATAAAATGCAGAAACTTCCCTTTCAAATAACTTGCGACATTTTCCCTTATAACTTTTTAACGAATCGATAGATTTTCCAAAATGTGACTTAAAATCAAAGACGATTATATTTCCTACAGATAGAGCATTTGCTCAATGATTTCTGTACATTATTTCAAAAATCACAGCTGATATTTGAAATAATTTTTTTTCCGATACGACATGACACATTTTCCATAATAATTTTCTAACGAATCGATAGAGTTTCCCACAGTTAACTATAAATGAATAACGACTAAATTGCCTACAATTTGACGCCTTGCCCAATAAATTCTGTCACTTACTTCGAAAGTTATGAGCGTTTAAAGTTCAGGACGCAAGTGACGCCCTCTCTCGTTCAATATTTAAAACGTTATGGCACCTTTTAAATCGCGCGTAAAAGTGGAGCACAAGCCACGCACGAAAGAGAACGCCGGCGATCAAGTTATGAATGAAACAGTGAGGGGCGTAATGCACCCGGAAAAAAGGAAAAGGGATGCGGGCGCCGAGCGGACGCGGAAGCCCGGGACGCAGGTGTTTGCGTTATTGCGGCTTTGCATAAATAACGCCGACGAGCCACGAACGAACGAATGCAAAGCGACGCGGTCTTTAGGCGGAAACGTCGAGAGAACAAGGAAGCTGAATTTTTCACGGCGCATTTCCCCTTCCTTCCGGTTTCGAATTCGTTGCGGAGCGATGAGACGTCTTGATTTCGAAACGTCGCGTCGAATTGTCGCGATTCTTTTCGCGAGCGCTTCCCGTCTTCCGGTTTTCCTGTTTTCCGACGTTGGTCTGTACGTCGATATAATAAGATAAAGCGCATTGTTGAATCGGCGTCGGCGCCGTCGCCGATACACCGAGGGATGCTGCCGAGACTGGAAAACACGATTTTCCCCCCGGCCGGGGGAGTTGCGGGGGCGGAACGCGCGACGTAAACCAATTTCCGCTTCGTGGGCGCGCACTAAAGCGAAAACCGAGTGACACCAACTACCCGATTCTCTTCACAGCAAAACGCCGCCGTCGAAAAAAAATAAGGGATGAAAATGAACAACCCTTAAAATCCGTTTTTTTTCTTAAAAATGTCGTGAACGAAAGTATTTTTTAATTCTTTTTTTTTCGCTCAGGGGTGGTTTTTCCAAGGGGGTGGGTTTTTCTTCGGAACTAAATCCATCATCCCGTTGACACGTTCCGTCCGGATTTATCTAAGTCGTCACTCGAGTTGACTTTCCCAGTCACGCCGGTAAACTACCCCTGCAGGACGCAAAAACATCCCCTTGGCAACCGAAAAATAGCTTTTAGATAAATCCACCTTAAAAGCCTCGCGATGATGATAAAACCCGTGTAGTTTAATTAACCCCTTCCATCCCCCGCGTAACGAGGGTGCATCGAGGGTCGGTATCAGGATGGTTTTCCGACTTCCTGTTGTGCGGGTCATTATCAGTGTCGTCGAAATGGCCGCGCGCCACTTAATTATTATTCAGCCCGCGCCCCTCTTCGCGGTCAAAGGGGTTGATCGCACCCTCGAGGGGCCGCACACGTGGGAACAACAAGTTACAACCGCAGACGTAAAACGAGACGCGCGTTAAGCTCGAATCGCCGATTTTCCCAAGCCGGCGCCTGTTGCGCACGCGCGGTAGCGCACAAACGAGGCGACTTAAGTCACAAGCGCGGAATTCGCTTTCAACCGGAGGGAAAACATTTTTTTGGCGCCGGATGCGGCTAATGGGCAACGCCGGGGGTAGAAACAATAAATCGTAATTTATCGCATCACGCGGGATAAAAAAAAAGTTGCGCGTCAGGGGGTGGAATGCGGAAAAAAGGGGTGAGACGTAACGGAAGGGGGTTTGCGGCTCAGCCGAAAGTCCGATACAGCGCTAGCATGTAATGCCGGACTAATCGTCCGTTCGCACCAGCGCGTTACCCTTTCAACCCTTAAACTCACCCGCCGCCCCTTTCGGTGCGGACGAGCCCTTTGTCGTTTTTCGCCTAACCTCACACGTCTAATACTTTAATATCCACGCGCTAATTTATTTACGCGCCCTTTATCTTTTAATTTTATTCGCTCCGAGTGGCTCATTAAGAGACTGCTCCGGCCGCCCCCCGAGCCGCCGCCGCCCGGAGTAATTTAATAATTCCGAGAAATAATTTATCCGCGTCGCGGGACGCGTCGAACGCGATTAATTCCTGATTAACCCTATTAGTTTCGGCTCCGGGGGCGGCGGGACAAGATAAAGGACGAGATAATGGATGAGTTACAGCTTCTGGCGGCCGTATCCTATCCCATCGCGCCGATAGGAACGCGGAATCCGCTCCAGATTACTTTCTTCGCTCCGCCCCTGAGAAGGGTCCTTGCGGAGGGCGCTGGCGTCGTGTACATAACCTCGCTTTTACAGATGTTCAATATTCGAACCGATGTTCTCAATGTTTTCCTTTCTTTTTTCTTAATTATCTTCGGAACTATTATTGCTATTTATTTCTTTCGACGGCACATTAGCCGGGGTTAAATTACCTATAAGTTTTGTTATAAACATTTTTCGATTGGACGTTGAGTACGAAAGTTATTAACCAAAATGTAAGCAATCTGCAAAATATATTTTAATAAATTTGTTAGTTTGTCGGTTTTGGGGTCGAATTGCTCCACTAGTATATAAGTTAATTAAACATTTTTTTATTGAGCATGATGCCCCGCTTCATAAAGATTGCAATCAAATGTTGGTTACGAAATTCGGACCAATAACGTAAAAGTTATCAACAATTTAGTGAGACATCACAGAAGTAAACAATAAAAGTGCATTTCAATGGTTTTGATTCAAATGCCTGTAACTTTTTTATTTATCAAAGAATTTTCGTAAACTAGGTTTTAATTTGTATACTGCCAATTGGGCTTTAAGAAAAGTGTGGAGAAAATTGAATGTTTTCCGGTTTGCCGGAGTAATTTGATGTTAACGTCAAAAATTGAATGAATTCTACTGAAAATTTGATTTTAATTATTAATTATCATTAAACTATTTATTAAATACCAAAATGTTTTTCACCTCACTACGGAGAATTTAACTGAGAGTAATTTGGTGTATGGTTCATCGAATTGAAGCAATTAGTTCATGAGTAAATTAATTATAACTAAACATTTTCATTAGTCAATATTAATACATAATATTGACTGTAGAAAATAAATCGCATGTAATTTATTTATTTATCGATTGGTTTCAACAAATAAGGTATTATTTGGTGCAGCATTAACAGTATTTTATCGCAAGTGTCAAATAATGTTAAGAATCTCCGGGATTTTCGGAGAAATTTAATGTCAAAGTCAACACTTACAAAAAAACAACTTCAAAATTAAGTACTCTGACTTTAATGATAAATTATGATTAAACTAATAAACAAATTACAAAATCCTCTTCGCCAGTATATAGAAAATTTAATCAGGAGTAATTTCACGTATAGTTTATCAAATTCTGCTAATTAGGTTGCGAGTAAATTAATATTTACCGACGCAGCATTTTACTATCGACATGTTGGCGACTGTTTGTGCGAAAATACCCATAGATGGCGCTTTAAATCACAAAATAATCGAAGCCACATTAATATCCAATTGTTATAACGAGGCGCACTCGTGCGCATGTAACAAACTCGCAATTACGCGTAATTTGTTGCGTTATTGGCTACAAATCGCTGCATTAGCATAATGCAGGAACGCCAGCTTTCGATTTCGCCTTTCTATCTGCGGTTCGTTCCTGCGACGACCGCGCGCCGTCAGCGCATGCGCGAGCGCATTTAACCGATGCGTGCGGCGACTAATGCGCCGCCGCGTCTCTCAAGATTTTTTTCTTCGATTTCGCTTATTATCAGTGTTCACTAACAATCCACTTAAGTGACCTAAGTAATCGTCGTTTCCGCCTTAGATTACAAATTACGCATTCGTTAATACGGTAATTGTTATTGGAAAATAATGAGATTGTTCTAGCCATGTTACTTAAGTTAAGTAAACCTGACTTAACTTAAGTAACATTGAAAAAACTCAAATAATTGCATTTTAGCGAAAGAAAGTAAAAATGATCATCGTACTGCATTATTGGGAAGTTACTTAAGTTAAGTAATGACTTAACTTTGAGTAACATCAGAAAAACTTCTAGAAATTCATAATTTCACAACAAAACAGTCAAAATTACCGTCGTCCATAGTTTTTGCAAGTGACCGAACTTAAGTACATATGACTTAACTTAAGTAACATTAGAAAAACACTTCAAATACACATTTTCACCTAAGAATAGCCAAAATTATCGTCGTGTATAGTTTTTTCGCAAGTGACTTAACTTAAGTAAATGTGACTTAATCTAAGTAAAATCGACTTAACACCCTAAAAAACATAATTATCACATTTCGTCATCGTAAAAATGATCGTCCCTTCATTATCCCTATTTTAAGTGTTTGCGTGCGTCAACTAAAGTCGACTTAACTACGACGACACGCAGCGTATAAATAAACGCTCGACCCAGTTCGCGTTCGCTTCGTTTTTGTTTCGCGCGAAAATTTCGCGTCGCTTTCGTCCAGACGGCAATGACCACCTTCCGATCTGATTCACGCGCCGCAACCGCTTTTGTTTTCGTTCTCGTCGCCGATCGGCTTCCTACCGATGCGGCGGCGGACGTGGCGCAGCATAAATAAACTCTTACTTAAGCGCGTTTGCCGCGCGGAATTTAATTGTCGGCGAATTGTCGTCACGCGAATGTTTTCATGCTGCGCGGGGAGACGACACGGTTCGTCATTCCTCGTGTGCAATTAGCCGGCAATTAATATGCGAGCCGACGTAGAGATTTTCCAAATTTCCAATCACAATATTGCGCAATATATTGCACAATACATGGATTGTCGAGGCGTTAATATTTGCAAGTTGATATCGTTCAAGTTTGCGCAATCTAAAAAAATATTGCGCAATAAAATTGCGGCAATTATAAATATTTAAGTTTCACTTTTCTACGCGAATCGCAGACGTTTAATTATTACTTATTAGCGCGTTATCTAATTGGTTCATTAATTATTGCTGAACAAATCGATATTGATGAAAATCCATTTAATTAAATTAATTTAAACGCGTTAAAAGTTACCCAGTCATCGTGACATTTGCCGAGTAATCAAAGTACCTGCCTACTTGCCAACCCACTACCAACATTGCCAGCGGCGAGTTAAATTGGCTAATTAATTAATTAACGCGCAGTATATTTCGCTTTCATGATTTTCTATCTTAATTTGTAATTATCTCCCGAACTACCGGTTGGATTATAATTCCGTCGACAGCACTTTAATCTGTAATAAATCCCCTACGAATTTTACTATAACTATTTTTTCATGACACGCGACACGTGGAAGTTATTAACAAAAACGTACGGATGTTTAAAAAATGTATTTATGTAATTCAGAGGTACGTTGATTTTTGAGGTCAAATTATTCCACTAACGCACGAAGTAATTATGTTTTATTCGTGTGGACGTCGTGCCCTGCTTTATGCAGCATGTAATAAAATAGTCGTTACGAAACTCGGGCGAATAATGCAAAAGTTATTAACAATTAAACGGAACATGGCGCGGGTGAATAACGAAGCGGAGTTTCGGCTCGTTTGTTTGGAAACGCCTGTAACTTTTTTATTTGCCGATGAATATTTGCAAACTAAGTTCTAGTTTGTTTAGTATTATGCGTGCTTTATGTCAAGCACTAAAAATGATGGGAATTTGCCGGATTACCGGAGTAATTTCGCGTCAAAGTTGAAATTTCCATGAATTATGTCGAAAAATAGAGGAAACTCTGATTTTAATTAAGAGTTATTAATTAACTATTGCAAAAAATCTAAATGGCTTTACACCAATCGAAGGAGAATTTTACTGGGAGTAATTCCAGGTGTAATTTGTGCCAGTCCAGCGATTAGTTCATGAGGAAATTAATAATTACGAAACCAATACAGAAGGAAAAATTTAGATGCAAAATTGACAGGTTTCGTTCAAATGTCGGTAACTTTTTTGTTTATCATTGAATATTGATAAACTAAACAGAAGTTTATTCAGTAATAACTGTACTTTTGATAAACATTAATATATTTTCAAAAATTGCAGGAATGTCGGAGTAATTTGACGTCAAAGTCAAAACTTAAAAGAAATCCCGGTACATAAATTAACTCTGACTTTAATTGCAAATTAAGACTGAACGATCCAACAAATTCCAAACCCCTCTTCGCCATTACGTCGAGAATTTAACTGGGAACAATTCCATGCACGGTTAATCAAATTGCGTTAATTAGTTCCGGAATAAACCGTCCAAACACCGCAACCGCACGATCCGCGGACGTCCCGGGACGAATTCTTCGCCCTCTGCGTCTCCTCGCCACATCTCCGTTGTTTATTGTCGAAAACACACCGCGAACAGCAAAAATAATAAGGCGCAGTGTGTCTTATCAACGGAGCGCACTCGCCAATGAAGTCTTGCTTTTATTATTCCGCGAAACCGTCCGGCGACCTTTAAACCTTTAAACCTCTTTCCCTGGCGCGCCGCGTCGAGTCGCGCCTTGATTAAAAAGTAAAATAACGCCGAAGAGAAGAACCTTAGAAGAGGAGAACGGCAAAGGTGAACGCCGAGGAGCAGGAGGAGGAGGTCGAGGCGCGCACGCTCGCTTTCGCCTTCTGGAGCCGGCCGAAGAGACGCGAAGGTCAGCAACCGGTTTACGTGCGTTAGTCACTTCTTCGTCTTCATCTTCGCGGCTCGCTTCGCCTTCCTGCACGTTCCTGCGGCCTGCGTCGCACCGCAATGTATCTGCAGACAATGCGCAATAATCACCGCTAATTGGAACGAAAATTTCTAATCGACATCGAGCGTAAACGCGAGGGGAAAAGGAATCTAGGGACTTTCCGCCATTTTTGGTAACCTCTAGTGACTTTTTGTGGAAAATAAAATATTAGGGAAGGTCGGGAGGAAAATGACCTTCTTCTTGTCTCACAATCAGTGATTTCTAGGGATCTTTAGTGTAAAATTCAAATCGAGAAAAGAATATTTGTTTTAGCAATTTCTAGGGACTTGTCGCCATTTCTAGTAATTTCTGGTGACTTTTTGGTGGAAAATAAATTAGGGAAGGTCGAGCGAAATAAACCTTTTTGCCTCTGTGATTTCTAGGGGGGTTTTAGTGTAAAATTGAAATTATGAAAATTAACAATTTATTTTAGCGATTTTTAGGGACTTTTCGCCATTGCTAGTAACTTCTAGTGACTTTTGGTTAAAAAATCAAAAATATGGGAAGTCGGGGGAAAACAACCTTTTTCCTCAGGGATGTCTAGGGATATTTAGTGTAAATGAAATGAATGTAAATGAATGCTTTTTCTAGGGACTTTCCGCAATTTCAGTAACTTCCAGTCACTTTTGTGAAAAAAGTTAAAAACTAGGGGAGATCGGGGGAAAATCTTTTTCTTCCTCGGTGATTTCTAGGGACCAGCAACAAACAAGCAAAAAGCTTTGAAATAGCTTATTAATTAAATTTTCCTTGAAACCCAGATCGATTTTTTTTTATCTTGGTGATTTTTAGGGATTTTTCGCCATTTTTAAGTAAAAGTTTAAGCACAAATTACATCCAAACTAAAAATGATGGGAATTTACCGGATTACCGGAGTAATTTCGCGTCAAAGTTGAAATTTCCATGAATTATGTCGAAAAATAGAAGAAACTCTGATTTTAATTAAGAGTTATTAATTAATAATTGCAAAAAACCTAAATGGCTTTACACCAATCGAAGGAGAATTTTACTGGGAGTAATTCCAAGTGTAATTTGTGCAAGTTCAAGCATTAGTTCATGAGGAAATTAATAATTACGAAACCATTACAGAAGGAAAAAATTTAAATGCAAAATTGACAGGTTTCATTTAAATGTCGGTAACTTTTTGGTTTATCAATGAATATTGATAAACTAAACAGAATTTTATTCAGTAATAACTGTACTTTTAATAAATATTAAAATATTTTCAGAAATTGCAGGAATATCGGAGTAATTTGACGTCAAAATCAAAACTTAAAAGAAATCATGGTACATAAATTAAGTAAAAGTTTAAGCACAAATTACAGCCAAACCATAAATAATATTAAATAACTATGGTTACTGGTTGAAACAGAATTTATCTGGCTTTCGTTCGGTACATAACTTTCCAACTTTCCTTAATTAGTTCGCTGGATAATTAATAAAAACCGGAGAAAATAAAGGAACGCAAACCTCAACAAAACGGAAACTTTCGCCGATAAAAAAAGCCCGTTGGACTGAAAATTGTGAAAGGAAATATAGCGATTTCCCGGCGGTTAATAGCTCGCATGTAGCCCCCTCGGAAAATGCACATTTTCCACCGCAAAAAGCGCATATTTCGCCGCGAAAACCACTCTGCCGGTGAACTCGCAGGATCGTGATGGATGCACTCGACACGAGCGCGCGTCATTGCCAAAGCACACTCTCAGGACCAGGACCGAAGAAGGAAAAACGCGAAAATCCCGAAAGCGGCGGCGGCGCGGAAAGCGCAACGCTCACGCCGCCCTCCGAAGAGGACTGAAGGACCGCGCGCGCGGAGAATGGATGGCACGCCGAACGGAGTTAAAAGTTTAAGCGCCCGCCGAAACTTCGCCTCGAGTTGATAATTGATTTCTTGCCGCGCGAAGGATGCGCCCGCGGAGCGCCGGAAGAGCGCGACGCGAATCCATCCAATCATGCAAATGACTCGGCGACTTTCCCTCGCCCCGGGAGCGTTGTCTTTGCTCGGCCTGCGCGCGACACAAAAGGAAAACGTCCTGATTGATCGACCCAGATTCGCTGCAATTGTTCCTGTTAATATTTATGCGCGCCTCGGGGGGTGGCGGGGCGAATAAATACGACGAAACCATTCCAGAGTCTATTTATCTTTGGTGGGTGGAAATTCCAATGGAAATAACTGTCACTAGAAATTGATCAACGCGACGAAAAAGACAAAAGTTTGTTTACCTAAAGTTTCCCCTACTTTTTTATGTCAAAGAGACTTTATGTGCGTTGAGCCATTTGGATAATATCACCGAAAAACAAAATTATTAAGAATTTTATGATTGCATTGAAGTTGCAAACTTTAAACGGCGATAACTCCGAGGAAAATTGTCCAAATTGTGTAAACTTATTGTCCATTTGAAGATACCCTCATTCGGGTTATTTTAAGACCAAATTTGGTAAAATCTGTTCGGCCGTTTTGAAATTATAACAAAAAAATGGTAAAGTTTGAGAATTTTCGGATTTGCGAACTTTTAGCCATGATGACTCAGAGGCAATTAATCCGGTTTATTTGGACATCCCTAGGGATAATAAACATAATCATACGTCAAATTAAAGCTCATTGGATTGTCTGTAAACTGGTATAAACAGATCTTAAAAATTGTAGGTAGTTTAAATACAATTTACAACAATCTCAACAAGTTTTCTAACTTTCAATGATTTATGATTTTGATTGTTTCCACTTTAATGCTACTTTTGTCCGATTCTTTCAAAATAATTCAGCAATAATAACCCCTCAGTGGATACTCCTGATATTTCTGAATAATTTATGACCAACTTTATGAAAATCCTCCGAAAACTAAAAAAGTTATTACAATTTTAGTAAAAAAAGTCAGAATGCCATCAACCAATATATACAATGCACAAAGTTAAATATAAATTAAATAAGTTCCGATCCCTTGGCTTTAATGAGAACAATTATGCATGAAATTAAAGCCAATTAAATTCTCTATCGTCGACAGCTAGCCACTCTTTAATACCACACTCAATTAACGCACAATGCCTAATTATTTCCTTCACTTCCACTCAGGGGGCGCTCAAAATGATCAGAACTCTCGAGTTTAATCTCAAATTCTCGCTTAAAACCTCATCCAACCCTCTCAACTTCATACCAATGATCGAGTCTAGTTATCAGGGAACAAATTAAATCCAACATGATAAAAATCCGCTGCGAACTGATGAAGCTGGAGGCAATTGCATGCAAAACGCTCAACGAAATTCATCCGAACTTCTTATTTTAACCTCAAATTCTCGCTTAAAATCTCATCTTTACCCAGAAACTCTATACCAGTGATGGGCCTAGTTACCAAGGAACAAATTAAATTGAACTTGAAAAAAAATCCACAGCAAACTAACAAAGTTAGAGACAATTATATGAAAAGCGTAGAATTAAAATCACTCAAACTCCTGATTTTAACCTCAAATTTCTGCCTTAAAACCTCATCCAAACCCCATAACTCCATGCCAATAATCGAGCCTAGTTACCATAGAACAAATTATCCCCGATTTGATAAAAATCCGCGGCAAACTAACAAAGTTAGAGACAATTAGCTGAAAATCACCCAACGAAAATCAACCAAACTCCCAACTTTAACCTCAAATTCTCACTTAAAATCTCATCTAAATCCCGTAACTCTAAACCAGTGTTGGGCCTAGTTACCAAGGCACAAATTAAGCCCGATTTGATAAAAATCCACAGTGAACTAACAAAGTTAGAGACAATTATATGAAAAGCGTCCGATTAAAATCACTCAAACTCTTGACTTTAACCTCAAATTCCTCCCTTAAAACCTCATCCAAACCCCATAACTCCGCACCAATAATAGACCCTAGTTACCGCAGAACAAATTATCCCCGATTTGATAAAAATCCGCAGCAAACTAACAAAGTTAGAGACAATCAGCTGAAAATCACCCAACGAAAATCATCCAAACTCCCGACTTTAACCCCAAATTCTCGCTTAAAATCTCGTCCAACCCTCTCAATTCCGCACCATTGATCGAGCCTAGTTACCATGGAACAAATTAAGCCCGACTGGATAAAAATCCACAGCGAACTAACCAAGCTAGGGGCAATTAGATGAAAACAGTCTACAGTACGAACATCGCGTCGAGCCCACTTCGCAGCGATTGCCAGCATCGTCGTCGGAAGCGCTCGAAACTTTTAATTAACGTCTGCCCATTACGCCGACGCGTCCATGCAGGCTCATTGAGCGATTTCAATAATCAACAGTTTCGCTAATTAATCCCGCGCCGCGTCCCGCATAAATTCCATAACAATCGAAGCTAATGTCGCGCAATTGCCGACCGAAATCGGACCGGAAGGATGCGAACGAGTTTAATCTAAAGTGCGGGGATGGAGGGGGGAGGCTCGGGGGGAGATTAGTTAATTAACGCAATGCCTGCGTACACGACTCGCAACGATTCGACTAGTTTCAGTTTCGGGCATGGCTTGTAGTTTATCCGACAGATGTCACCACTGGACGCGCAGCGCAGATGGCGCTGGGATCAGTCGTTACTTCCAGTGTATGGGTTAGCCGATAGATGGCGCTGTATGGGGTTATGATGACGTCGTTGGACCTAGCTTTAGTTTGTCTTTTGTCCGACAAGTGGCACTACTAGACATGCCGTTTTTTTGGAGTCTAAGCAGCAGACGAAGAAATAAAGTCACTCGGACTGGTTTAGTTCGTATTTTGTCCGACAGGTGGCACCACCGGACGCGTGTCATAGATGGCGCTGCGTGACATTACGATTTGGGAGATTCCCCAGTCGTTCTCGTCGGATTACCGCCCGTTACCGCGTCGGCGACAAAGTCTATTCAACTCGCGGCGCGAATCGAAAGCACCGTTTCGAGCGAAACGCACAATGGCGCGGATCCGTTACGCGGCGCGCTTATTGTGCCCGTCCACGCGCAGAAGGCCCTCGTCGCCGGCGACGCCGCCGCCATGCGCGTGCCGCTTCCATTCGTCGCCGCTGCGACTAGCGCCGTGACGTCATAATTCGACTTCGTGTCGTCATACAATGTCATTACACCACGCTTTTTTTAATAGACCAGAAAATTCCGAACATTTTCAGCTTTTCCGGCCTTCCGGCTAATGAAAAATTCACGTGCTATGTATCATATTAAAGCTGATTAAATTCTCTATCGACTGGCGTAACAATTTCTCAGATATTTTCCACCACACCTTCGTAAATGCGAGTTAAAAATGTCTGTGATGAATAATCATTTTTAATTATTGAATGTAGCGTCAATTTTCTCGGTGAATCGACATTTTTCCGAAGCGTTTCGTTGCATTAATTTATAAAGGATTTAATTGGCTTTATTTTGACGTATAATTTATATATATATTCGTTGCGTAGATTACGCGTTAATTGTAAATTAATTGAACAGAATGATTTTCGATATTCTCAAAATGCGTGGGAGTTAAATCAATGATAACTTTAATTAAAGTTACAGTCGCGTTTCATGCCGCTGGTCGAATTAAAGCTGATTAAATTCCCTATCATACAGCGAAAGAAGTTTTTAAATAGCTTTCAGCGTTTGGTCATTAGAGGGGTGCAAAGTGGACCCTTGAGTTTTAGGGACCAAAACTTTATAATTACTACTTTGACATCAAATATCTCCACAAATATCGAACCAATCGATATTTTGGATTAGGAATAATCTAAAGACAATTTATTTAGCTATCCAAAGAGGTATAATTCATAAGAATTGCGTAATTAGGTTACGAGATAATTACAAATTAATGCAGCCATGTTTTATGTGAAATGTTTCATTGTTTTCTTCTGTCGTCCTTGGCCCGCTCGCCTTTTATCCTTTGCACTCGCACGCTTTATGTGCGAAAGTTGCAATTTCTAAATTCTAAATTCCGCCGCCCCCGCCGCCCGCGCCGCACATTATCATAATGCGCGCGTTTAAATTCGCACGCATGTTTCCACTTATCTCTGACAACAGTGGATTTAAGCGCGAAAAGTTTCCAACTCCGGGGGCGGCGCCGGCCGAGGCGACGGCGAAATAAAGGGTTTCCGCAGGAGCGCCGCGGGCGAGTTCGCAAACAGGAGATTGCAAAGTCGCGAAATTATGCCCGCCCGAAGAACTTCCAGTCTCCTCGCCTTGCGTTTAATAAGCAAACGCGAATCGGGCGGCGGCAACCGAGGCGGGCCCGCGAATTTTCGAGCTTTGATTTTGTTTCGTGGAATTTCATATTTCGCGCTCGTATCGGGAGCGGATAATGACGTTTGGACATGTTCGGCGCGGAATGGTGGAGGCGCGGACGCGTGCTTTGCGGGGCGGTAATTTGGAGAGGGGTGGGGGGATTTGATTAAATTTGACGCTAAGTGGAAGATTGTTTTATTGTTTACGACATGGTACTAGATTTAAGTAGTTGGGATTATTCTTGAGAGAGTTATGGGACTTCAAAGTTGAAATTGGTTTGAAGTAGGTTAATTTGATACTTTTCAGATTTTCGACTGTAAGTGGAAAACGACCGAATGGATTTTTCTAAAATTAGGTTTGAACGAAGCAGAATTACAGTCTTTTTAGAATAGTAGATAGTTTAAATTAATTAGACAATTTTCAGAGGAGTTATGATCGTTTAAAGTTCGCAATTGCCATTCATATTCATTCATATTCATTTCTATTTGTTTTTCGGTTATAATTTCAAAACGCCTAAATGGATTTTAATAACTTCCGGCTTAAAGTGTACAGAATTATTGTTAATTTATACCAAAGAAAGGTTTATTTAAATTGGAAATTTATCTTCGGAGTTATTCACGTATAAAATTCGCAATTTCCAGAAGATTAGAACATTTTCAATTTCATTAGTTTTTCGACAATAATGTCAAAATGGCTTCATATCTTTTGCCAAATTTTGTGTTAACATGAGCAGGATTATAGTCTCTTTAGGCAATTAAATAATTATGACAAATCGGAAAAGTTTCCTTGGAGTTATCGTCATTTACATTCTTCAACTAAAGAAAAAAGCTAAAAATTTTAAAAAGTTTTAGTTTTTTAGGTCATAATTTCAAAACTAACCTACAAAATCTCCTAAATTTTGTATACAATAAATTCCAAATAAATTCTGAGTACAACAGTGCCAAACATAACAAATTTTGATAATTTGTGTTAACATTATAACGCATGAAAGTTGAGCATCAACAAAATGTCTCGAATGGTGCAAACTTCATACGCCCCACTTTCCGGGGGATAATTCCAAAAGGGCTGGTTCGATTTTTATCAACGAAGTATCGAATGAAAGCTACTTAAGTATTCTACACAATGGCATCAACTTCGGAAGTTTCGTACAACGCGCAGGAAAGTTAAGCATGCGCAAATTTCATTTATTGTCATTTACACTCTGCCATCAAAGAAAAACAATTCCCATGTCCTAGTTTTTAGGTTATATTTCGAAAAGTAACCAACAAAATGACTTAAATTTTGTCTCAAATAATTGCTAGATAAATTGTGAATACAACAACACCAAACATAACAAATTATAATAATTTGTGTTAACATTATAACGCATGAAAGTTGAGCATCAACAAAATGTCTCGAATGGTGCAAACTTCATACTTCTGGGGGATAATTCCAAAAGGGCTTCTTCGATGTTTATCAGCGAAGTATCGAATGAAAGCTACTTAAGTATTCTACACAATGGCATCAACTTCGGAAGTTTTGTACAACGCGCAGGAAAGTTACGCATGCGCAAATTTCGTTTATTGTCATTTACACTCTGTCAATTCTCATGTCTTAGTTTTTAGGTTATATTTCGAAAAGTAACCAGCAAAATGACTTAAATTTTGTCTCAAATAATTGCTAGATAAATTGTGAAGACAACAACACCAAACATAACAAATTATAATAATTTGTGTTAACATTATAACGCATGAAAGTTGAGCATCAACAAAATGTTTCGAATGGTGCAAACTTCATCCACCCCACTTTCCGGGGGAATAATTCCAAAAGGGCTGCTTTGATGTTTATCAGCGAAGCATCGAATGAAAGCTACTTAAGTATTCTACACAATGGCATCAACTTCGGAATTTTCGCACAGTGCGCAGGAAAGATACGCCGGCACAAAGTTAATTTATTATCGAAACTCGTCAAATCTCGCATGCATATTTAATTCATAATTCACTTTCCTGTTTCCCGTTCCCGGTCTCCCATCGCTCCTTTCTTCCGGCTTGTTACTGGGCGCTGGTTACTCGCACAACGAAACCTGCGTCCTTCATCCCTTTCATTCCCCCCGCCAGGCCGTTGCGCAACTTTTTCAATTTTAATCAATCCCAGCGTCGTTTGTTGAAATTGTTTATTAAACAAAATAAAAACCAAAAAACTTGCAATCCTTCTAATCCCGCTAAACTCAAACAAAACTCTCGTGGAATCATCCCTCCGAAGGACTCCATTCGTCCGTTACTTCGTCCCGCTTTTTTGCGCGCGTTTCTGGGTTTCCGTTTTTCGATCGCGCGCGCGCGCGTCGAGAATGCCAAGCGTCGAGGAGAGCCTTAAAGGACTAGAACTCAAAGAGGACGCGTGGCGCGCGCGAATAAAAGGAGGATTTCGGCATCCAGCCGAGATTTATTCGCGCGCGGCGGAAAGCGGAGAGGAAAACTCTTCGCGCCCGAACGCCGCCCTTTTTCTTGCGTTTAGCCCGCCGCGTCTGCGAGCGAATTAATTGCTTTCGCGCGCGCGACGAGCGCGGATGAATTTTAATCCGAGCCGACGCGGTTTCGGGACGTTAGGCTCCGGACGGCCGACGAGCGGAGCAGGGACGGAGCATAAAATGAAAATCCAATTAGCGTAATGAGCTTTCAATACGCGAGATTTAATAAATCACGCATTGAGAGCGCAGAGCGCGATGACGGAAAGCGGAAGCGTCTCTCGCATTTTTATGCCCCGCCTCCCCGTCGATCCGCGACGCCGTTAAAGAGAACTCGTTAGCGGATTTATTTCGCCCCGTTTTGAATCCCGATTCATTCACAATATTTGATTAATCTTTTAATAATTTCAGGGAAACATTAGTTTCGAATTGAGGTTAATAGGTGGCGCTGCACGGCGGGAATAACCAATGTAAATATTTTTGCAGAAATATTTTAGTTTTTTGTTTGTCACTTCGTTATGTGTGCGGGGAATTTATTGAATGTGGTAGCAAATTAAAGGGGATTAAATTGGAAACAAGATGATTGCATGGTTATTGGTTTCCGATAAGATAACAGAGAGTTAGAGTCGTTGAAAGTTCGAGTTGTTTGTAGTCAATGATAGAAAGTTGGAAATAGTTTTATTTCTTGACTTTATTCGGAAAGTCGACTGGATGACTCTAACAAATTTTGGATTTGATTGTTAAGGACTTCATCCTCTTTAATATGAGAGTAAATTTGTGCTTCTAGGATGATTTTAACCCAAGATATAAGCGGTCAAAGTTCGCCCGGTTGAAAACTATTCACGCTGCTTTCGAATTTTTTTTGAATAATTACAAAATTACTGATTCGATTTTTACAAAGTTAGTGTTCATTTCTTCAGAATATCATTGTCTTCAAAATAATGTCATGTTTACATATCCGGGATGATTGCAACCAAAGATGCAAGCCCTTAAAGCTCCTCCTCTTTCAGGAAAGTCGTGAAGCTTGCCAAATTTTACTTTAGTTTTTCGATCATCATTGTAAAATAACCAAGTCAAATTTAACAAATTTAGTCTCGAACTTTTCAGAATATCATTGTCTTTGCGACGATGGCATGTACATACTTCTAGAATGATTACAACCAAAGATACAGGCCCTTAAAGGTCGCGATCTTAAATAAATATTCTTCTAGGTATTTTCAAATTGATTTATTTATGGATATAATTTCCAAATGTGCCAATAAATGTTTATAAATTTCATCCTCAGTTATTCGAAATGTCATCCCCGCTTATATGCTACCATCGTTATCATTCCTTATGAACTTGGCTAATAGTTACAACCCTTTAAAACATTTAAACCACAATTCCCATCATTATGCGATGTTTTTACTAATAACTCCAAAACTAGTTAAACAATCACAACAATTGAAACGCCGAAGTAAATAACATAAAATTCCCTAGAATCTCATACCAAGATCAGAACTTTCGGCGGAGTCATCCGAAAGTTACAGTGGTTCAAACTTCTGAAAAAACTTGCAAACTTTCGGGGCTTCTCAATTTTGTTTTTTTTGTATAATTTCAAAATGGCCCAATAAAATTTGACGAATTTCATCTCCAATTATTCGGAATTTCATCCCCTCTTACATGTTACCCTTATCGTTGCTTTATCTTAACTTTACCAATAGTTACAACCCTTTAAACAAAGTACCTCCTCAGACATAACTCCGATCAATATGCCATATTTTTATCAATAACTCCAAAACTACCCAAACAACCATAACAAACCAAAGGTCACATTAAACAACATTAAATTACCTAGGACTTCAGACCATAATCACAACTTTCGACCGAGTCATTCGAAAGTTACAGTGGTTCAAACTTCTGAAAAAACTTGCCAACTTTCGGGACTTCTCAATTTTATTTTTTTGTATAATTTCAAAATGGCCGAATAAAATTTGACAAATTTCATCTCCAATTATACGGAATTTCATCCCCTCTTACATATTACCCTTATCGTTGCTTTATCTTAACTTTACCAATAGTTACAACCCTTTAAACAAAGTACCTGCTCAGACATAACTCAGATCAATATGCCATATTTTTATGAAGAACTCCAAAACTACCCAAACAACCATAACAAACCAAAGGTCAAATTAAACAACATTAAATTCCCTAGGATCTCAGACCATGATCACAACTTTCGGCCGAGTCATCCGAAAGTTACAGCCGTTCGAACTACTCGAAAGGCTGCAATCTCCGCGCGCCGAACGGCCGCGCCACAAATTGGTCCATCAAAGAAATTTACGTATCACGGCGTTAATTAGGCTGAATTGATAGGAACGTGATCGAATCACGTGAATCGCGCGACGTCCGCGGCCCGCTTCGGCCCAACCGGCGCTGAATTATTGATTAACCGGGTCGAGCCTCGCGCAAACAGCTCGGATCCTCGCATCCGAAGCGATCCCGATCGATGGCGACGCAATCAATTCGGAGCGGGTGCAAAGGGCACGCCGGATTTTATTTCGCAATGCGCGCCGACACAGATTCTCAAAACGACGAAGCGACGAACGCGAATTCACGGCGAACCGGGTCCGGTCCGAGAGCGGCATTCGATTGCATTCTATTATTCAGCGTCTCCGCGAAACCTTGCGTCGAATTGTTATTATTTCGCGGCGACTTAAGTCGGCGACGAGGATTAATATTCACTTTCGTTTTCTAGCAAGTTCACGGGCGCGCCTCTTCGACCTTCGGCGTTTTCGACCGTTTCGACCAACCAGGAAGCATCGAGAACACAGTTTCACCTTGTAACTTACTTAGCAACCGCATCCAGTAAAGTTCCATCGATTTGCAAAGAACATAATCAGTTAAGACAACTTTATCAAAGTTAAGTCAAGTTAATTAAGTCACTATTTTTGTAATTTTCGTTCGAATTGTAAAAAAATAGGATTTTACTTAAGTTAAGTCGACTTTACTTAACCTAAGTCAAGTGACTTAACTTAAGTCACTTCGTGATTTTTCGATTTTTTACATTTTTGACATTTTAACTTGTTAGTTGGCAACAAAATAGATCAAAAAAATTAATTTGAGGTGACTTTACGACTTAAGTCAACTTTACTTACTCAACTTTGGTGACTAGACTACCAAACACATACAAATTTATGTGTTTTTATTATTTTTGATAAAATAAAAAAAATTACTTAAGTTAAGTCAACTTAACTTATATCACTTAACTTAAGTAACTTCGTAATTTCAAATGAATTCAACGTTAAAAACCATTTAAACCAAAATAAAATAAGTAGAACGAATTTTACGCACAGACCAGCATTGAAAGTGACTTAAGTCATATGACTTAACTATCATTGCTTGACCTTAATCTAGTTTCTTCGACACATAACGTAGGTGTGCACATTGTAACACCAATAGTTTTTACTTCTCGTCCACTCGTTAAGAGCGCGGTTTGGAATAAATGAGTGCGGGTGACTTAAGTCGACTTACCTCTCCTAAGTTTTGAAATCCATGATCGCTCGCGACCCGATCGGCGACGGCGCGCCCCCCGGGCACGTGCAGCACCCACTGGCGCGTGAAGTGCTGCGCGACCGCCGGCCGCAAGATGGCGCCGATCGTCGCCAAGATGGCGCACACGCTCGGCACGTGCATGGCGCGCAGTTCACGGTTTCGCACTCGCACTCGCGCGGACGCACAAACGGCTCAACTCCACATCAAGCACACTACGGCTAATATCACGTCGGGTTAAGTAAGGTAAAACGAACGGCGAGTTAAGTTAAGTCGAGTCGATAAAATAATTCGGTGGCGCAGGAGTAAAAATTACGTTCTCTAGCATTACACACAGTAGAAAATGGCTTTAGGTTGTCGTCGCAGTTTAGTTGGTGGTTGTGATTTGCACTCGGGTGATTATTATTACGTCCACGTCCACGTCCACGTCCGACGCCCGATGTCGACTAGCAGGAGCCTGCAACAGAAGGAAGGCTGCGATTAGCACTCGGCGAACGCGGATGCGCGAATGTCGAATGCAACTGGCATTTGGTAGAAACTCGTTCCAGAGTTGCAATTATAGACAAAAAAAAGTATTATAAATCACTGCCGAAATCTAAGTAGGAAGTTGCATTTTTAAGTAGTGTATATTTAAGAACGCTTTACTTAAGCTATTTGACTTAAGAACTTGAAAAAAAAATAGACAAATCCTTGAAGAAATTTAAATATATTTTTCTAGTAATAATTGGTTACTTAAGTCATTTTTACTTAACTTAAGTAACATTACTTAAGTCACAATTTAACATTACTTAGATTTAAGAAATAGACAAATCCTTGAAGAAAAAATGAAAATATCGTTTTCTGGTTATAGTTGTTTACTTAAGCCACTTTGACTTAACTTAAGTAACATTACTCTAGTCCTTAAATGTAAAAAAAATGAAAAGGAATGAAAATATAATTTTCTGGTAGTAATTGGCTACTTAAGTCACTTTGACTTAACTTAAGTAACATTACTTAACTCATAATTTAACATGACTTAGTTTTAAGAAATAGACAAATCCTTGAAGACAAGATGAAAATATAATTTTCTGGTTATACTTAAGTAGCTTTATTATAACTTTTTTTATTTATAAATAAAAAATAGACAAATATCATTTTCTGTGTACTCAAGTCAATCTGACTTAACTTAAGACCATTTAACTTAATTTGCTTGCCTTAAACATAAAATCTAGACAATTAATTGAAAAAAAAAATATATAACTTTCTGATAATACTTACTTATCTAAGTCACTTTGACTTAAGTAACATTACTCAAGTCCTGAAGAGCAAAAAAAACAAATTGAAAAAGAATGAAAATATAATTTTCTGGTAGTAATTGGCTACTTAACTCACTTTGACTTAACTTAAGTAACATTACTTAAATCTCTCATTTTCACTTCTGTACGTGATTTATTTATACACGATATTCTCACGGAAAAACCTCGTCACGGCAAGTGACTTAACTCAAGTAACATGACTCAAATCACTATAAAATTACTTAGCTGCCGATAACCACTGCACCTAGAAAAAAAAAACTAAATCGCAACGAGAGAGAGACACTCGAACACAAATCGCTGCACGCAAGCAACGCGACTTAACTTGAGCGCGACCGCCGCCTGGGTCTGGGGTAATAGTTCTAAATCCGTCGGGTGGTATACTTGTACAAGTGTCTTTATGAAAAGCCGCCTACCGCCCGATGCGCCTCGCTAACACCACGCTCCCAGTAAACCAACCA
>JARRAA010017937.1:0-13829 GCA_030557295.1 Ecitodaemon sp. MM-2014 | reverse complement strand
TAGTGGCCGCGCATTAAAGCGAAGCTTCTTGCCTTTATCGCCGAGGCAAGCAGTTTCGGCGCCGCCGCGCGCTCGCCGTACGGTAAACAAAAGTTTTATAGGTGTCATCGCGAGCTGCTGGGCGCTAGGAGTAATACCAGTAATTAGTCGCGCGGCGAAGAAACAAGAGCACGAGTCGACGGGCCGCGGCTGGCGCATGGAAATGACAAAACCGTAGAAAAAAAAAAAGAACGAAGTCCCGTTGTGCGTTGAACCTACGAGGTGCGTGCGCGCAGAAAGTCCCACATTTACGCCGAGCGTTCCCGTTAATTTCGTCTCCCCGATTTATTCCGGCGCATGAGAGCGAGCGACCGCCGAGCGGGCAGCGCAGCGCCGTGCGGCTCACGCGCGCGCCGCGAACAAAAGAACGCGACGAGCGCGAAGAGCGGCGAAGCCGAAGCGAAGCGGACGACCCTGTGTGGCTCGCCGAGCGCGCCTGGCGAGCGAGCCAGACGGCGGCCATCTTGACGAGCAGCGCCATCGGCGGTGCGTGCGAACGGGCGCACACAGCCGCGCGCCGAGCAGTGTGTTGGTGGACCGCGGAGGCAGTGCAAGCGCCGCGACCAGCCGGAACGTGCGACACCAGACAGCAGCGCAGCCAGGGCCGCGCGACCGTCCGCGAATCCGTTCCGACCATCGGCCGCCGAGCCCATCGCGCCGCGACCGGCCGCCCTTCGGCCTCCCAGCGTCGACGTGCCCGCAGCCGCCTCCCTCGCCGCGCCGAATCGGCGCCGTCGGCCGCGCTCGCTCCGCGCCTCCGGCCTGGCTCCTCCGCGCAACCTGCGCGCCGCGCCAGTACAGTTACAAAACAATTAATTCGCGCGTTGTGAAACTGCTGTTGCTCCGCATCTGGCTGGCGCGCGCGCGTGTGTCGGTGCGACGAGGCGCGTAAGGACAAAAGGGATTCGCGTTCGCCCGGCGGGTGGCTGCGTGGTCGATCGTTCGCGCGGCCAGCGGCGGCGCGACTTCGCGAGCCGAGGACGAGCCGAGCGCGCGCTGCCTGGCACGCGGACGGACGTTCGCCTCTCGTCTCGTTCTCGCGTCGCTCGGGGTCGGCGGGCCCCGCACGCGCACCTCTATGGCGTGTTTACACACGCTCAAGCAGGAGATCCGCACGCTCGAGGAGATCTTCCCGAAGCACCACGACCGCTTTCAGATCGTCTCGGCCAGCGTCGACGAGCTCAGCTGCAGGTTCATCGGGAAGAATGGCAAGAAGTACGAGATCCACGCCAACATTACGGTACGTCTGCGCTCCAGCTGCGCCCTTCGACGCGCTTTCTAGAAGGCGGGCGAGCGCTCGACGCATTAATCACGCGTCGCGCGTGTGTGCGCGCGCGCGCGCGCGCGATGTGTGTTTACACGGCGTGTTATTGTTGGCGACGTTCGCGTTGCACGCCGAGCGCGATTGCACCGATCCCGATCGTTCGATCGGCCGCCGCGGCAATAACGCGCCGCGCGCCTTTCGCCCTAACCTCCGACGTCGCTCATCGCGCCGTTTCGCTCTCGCCCCGTAGGAGACCTACCCGTCTGTGCCCCCCGTGTGGTTCGCCGACTCGGAGGAGACCAGCATAACGAACGCCGTGCAGATACTCTCCAACACCGAAGGGCTGGACAACCATGTGCTGCATCAAGTGTCCATACTTCTCAGAGAGCTCTGTCGACTGCACGCGGTGCCTGAACCGCCGGATGTCGACAAGCTGGTGATACAGCACCCGCAGATCACCAACAGTCGGTGAGTAACGTTTGTGGCGACCAAAAATTGGCCAAACAATAGCGACAACCTTGCAACAAACGAAACAAAAGAGACCTCCGACATAACCCGACGATCGTTGCGCGGCCCGTAATGCATGATGGCGTTGTTTTGCGCAGGCTGAGCGGCATGGAACAAATGGAGGACGAGGGCCTCGACAGCGAGCAGGACGCCGAAATGGTGGACTCCGAGGCCGAGGCCGACGACAGCGACGCCGAGGAGGACCTCGGCATGGAGATGGACGACGGCCGGTCCAAGAACGAGGAGATGGGCGTCGAGCACCTGGCGACGCTGGAGCGCCTCCGCCAGAACCAGCGCAAGGACTACCTCAAGGGCAGCGTCTCCGGCTCGGTGCAGGCGACCGACCGGCTCATGAAGGAGCTGCGCGACATCTTCCGCTCCGAGTCGTTCAAGGCGAAGATGTACGAGATCGAGCTCGTCAACGAGTCGCTCTACGAGTGGAACGTGCGCCTGATGGCCGTCGATCCGGACAGCCCGCTGTCGCACGACCTCGCCCTGCTCAAGGAGAAGGAGGGCAAGGACAGCATCCTGCTGAACATGCTCTTCAAGGACACGTATCCGTTCGAGCCGCCGTTCGTGCGCGTCGTTCATCCAATCATATCAGGTGCGTGGGGGGTTGGCTTGGGCCGGGTGCGGGGCGGAGCGTAACGAGCGGTGCGGTTTCAGGAGGCTACGTGCTGGTCGGCGGCGCCATCTGCATGGAACTGCTGACCAAGCAGGGCTGGTCGTCCGCCTACACGGTGGAGGCGGTGATCATGCAGATATCCGCGACGCTGGTGAAGGGCAAGGCGCGGATACAGTTCGGCGCGCCGAAGGTCTGCTCGCAGGGACAGTACAGCCTCGCCAGGGCGCAGCAGAGCTTCAAGTCGTTGGTACAGATACACGAAAAGAACGGTAAGCGACGCGACGGACGACGCACGCCCATACCGGTGACGACAAATTGAACGACAACTATTTTCAGGTTGGTTCACGCCGCCGAAAGAAGACGGTTAAGAAGACTGCATCATCATCACCCTCCAAGACAAACCACACGCATACACCCTAACTATAATTAATATAACGATAAGCGATAACGAGACGGAAGATCGCGCGTCGAAGGTAAACACACGTTAACAGAGCGAACGATTAAAGCCGAACCTGATTGAAACATGCGACTCCACGACAGCGCAGGCGTCTGACCAAGGACTACCGACCGCGATTAGGAATACAATTAGTGCGTAGACCTCCGGCGCCTACTGCGGCTCGTGTTTTGCGTTTCTATCCTCTTTGTTACGATCCAACGCCGACGGCGATAACGACGCACTGCTCGCCGCCGGCGTCCAGGGATAAGCACACACACGCGCACACGCAAACATGCGTTCGTCTAGTTTCGCGCGGCGCATTTGCTTTTTCTCTCTTCATTTGAACAATACGTTCTTGACGCAGCGTCGCGTTCGTTTTCTCCGATGCGCCGGCATCGATTAGCGCGGCGCGCGACAAAGTTCAGGCGAGAAGTCGAGAAGTTGTCGCGGCCGGCGCTCTTCGTTCCGTCTAAAATTAGAAAGGCGTTTTTGTTTAGCCGCCCAACGATAACGCAGTGCCTGCGCGCCGCGGACGTTCGACGTTGCGCGCTATCGGTCGCGCGTCGTTTTGTTAACAGAATTCATCCGATCCGCGCGTCGCGATCGGGCGAGTCGAGCTAATTGCCAGGCACTTTGGCGCGACGCTCTGTGAGCCGTGGGGCGTGCGAGGCGTAGGATTAACGTTACTAGAAAACCGTGGAAACATTAACAAACAAACTGCATGATAGCGAAGGAAGGTGTATCTGTGATTTATATCTATACAATTAATATTAGTTGATAGAGCGTTAGACGTAAGTTAATTTACGCTTACAGTTAGTTTACGTTTAAGTTAGCGTCTTATGTTGGCTGTCGAGGAAAGTGCTTGGCGATTGCCGACGAACGACGATCGCGCGGCGGCGACGTGTTTGTCGTGTTTGAAGCGCAGCGAACCTCGCGAACGCGATTGTGCACGTGACGGACTTATCTCTGGCGAAAGACGCAGTAATCCGATGGGTTAACTATCATTGTGATGTTTATTGATAATATTTTAACGGTTATTTACGTTAGCGTCTACAATTGGCACCGCCCCATCCTGCATATTGTTTCGTTCGTATCGTAATAGTGGCGTAGTGTCGTGTATCGAATTAGTTTTACGTTCATCCATTTAAGTTCCGTTTCGACTTGCGTAGCGTTGTTTTGCGCCCCCCCCACACACACACACATACACACGCCCACCACACCGCGAAAACGATGCAATAATACTTAACAACAATTTTCGGGGACGGCGCAGGGGATTTGCGCGGCAGACACACGAATGAAAAAACTACAAGCTAATTCGTTTCGTAAAGACAAGAGTAAACTTAATTTTGTAAATATGTATCTTAACACGTAAGCAGCGAGCTAGGGTGTTCGATTCGTAGGGTTCTCGCGCGCCGGGCCCGCCCGCGCCCCCTCGCCACCATCAGCGGGCGCCCGCGGCTCGCGTCGATTGCGTTCGGCGCGAATAATCGAGCGCCGGCGTGCGATTCGGCCGGTTTGCGCGCGTTACGCGTAGTGTTGCGCACGTTTTCGTTGATGTCTCCACTTCTCTTGGATGTCGAATCTCTCTCGGATCGGTCGGACCCTCGGCGACATCAATTCCACGCCCCTGACGATGACGACGTTCGATTTTATTCTTTTTCGTACGATTACTTATTCTAATATACATACTTATGCATATATGAACTATGATTGGAAATTGCTGTAAATATTACTTATAAATAATACGATGTGAGTATGTGGCTTTTAAGTTTAATAAACTACACGATAATTCAAAAAGTTTAAGTGAGAATCGCGCTTGTTGAATGTACTTTCTTAAAGTACGCGCGGTGTGTGGGCGCGTGTGTGATTAACTTGCATTTGCCTTTGGTGTTATTTGGGTTGCCTACAGTCAATGGACGTATTTTATTTAATTTATTAACTTCCTTACCGTTCATTCAAATGTTATTTTAAGGCGTAAATATTACAAATCTTGTAAGTAGAATAATTACACTTACCCTAATAATTAGTTTTCGTGTTTATAAAAGAAATTACAAGGAAATTCGTTCGTTTCTTATGTTTTTATTATTTTGACTGAAGATATAAAAAATAACTTAATTGCAGAAGATAATCCGGTGAAAATGTGCCAGGATGGGTAAATTAGTTAACAAAACGCGTCAAATACCTGAAAAATTCCTCTTTGCCCCTGCCTGTAATGTTGTTGTGCAGCTGTCTTTCTAGAAACGCCAGAAACTTCTACAGAATGTCACAAGAAATACTAACACAGAAAATTGATTCGTTTTCTTGTTTTATTCGCTGTATTCCATGTATAATACACCCAAACATTAATCAATTAGTTATTCTTAACGAATAATCTTGGCATCAATTCGGTTTCGTGGCGTCGAATCGCTTAAAACGCGCCAAATATTATCAGCGTCGGGACTTTTCGCGGAGGCCCGGTGTGACACCTGAGCGAATCCGTCTGGTGACTTTGCCGCCGCACGGTTGGCAACGCTCGGCGCCTGGTGATCGGCTCGCAGTGTCCGCGCACGGCTCCTGACGTATTTTTTGTATGGCGAAAATTCGTGTGTCGAGCGGTGGCAGTTTATCGCGTCGCACGGCCGGCCAGCATCTCGTCGGTTATCTATCGGACGGACGACGGCATTCACCCGAGGCGTAGATGAAGGTATTTATCCCACCGGCGCGCCGACGCGCGACCGCCGTCGGACGACGCCGCGATAGCGCCGGATCGCGCGTACCGCCGTCCGGCCGCTCGCCGCGTCCGGCGCGACGGCCCAAACATCTCCTATCGCCGCACGCGCGCGATGCCCACCTGCCCACCGCCGCGATCTGTTATCACCTCGCTATCGCGCCAACTGGACGCGCGCGCGCGGACGGACGCGAGCGCCGCTCAGTTCGCGCTGACGAAGAGCCGCGTTCGCTGGGTTCATTGTCTGCGCGCGCGTCGGTGTGCGCTGCGCGTGTGTGCGGCCTGCGTTTTCGCTTGTTTACCATGGCGAAGTACTACAATCAACAGTCGACTTATCACTACGCCAGTAACTATCCTAATTAGCCGCCGCGCTCGGGCGACGCGCGCCGTCGCGGGGGCGGTTTACTAACACGCAATGGGTTTTGTTTTGGTGGCGGACCAGCGAGGTTGGCTGCGTGTGTGTGCGCGCGCGTCGGTGTCCGGATCGCGGCCGTGTGCGAGCGATGTTTGTTTGGCTCCGGAGGCTCTAGATAGCTTTTGTTTTGTCGGTTCGGCGCTCCGCTGGGAGATAAAACGGACGCCCGCAACGTGTTTTCGTCTCTAAGTATTGTGATTGAGCAAATCGTTTGGGAGGAGCGAATGATGCGTTAAGAAACTAACCTAGAAATGACGTGCCACATACAGTGCGTCCGGTGTGCCTAACGTTGCGTCCTGTTTTTAGGTTATATTATGCCGAGGAATTCAAAAGAGATTAGCAAATATGAGAACAACGGCTCGGCGAGGCGCACGCAGACGTTCATGTCGGCGGAGGACCTCGCCTCCGGCAAAAAGTCCCTCTGGACGGAAATGGAGATAACAGGGACGATACGCAACCTCAGCCCGAACCTCTTTCGGCTCTCGCATCTGACCGCTCTCTACCTCAAGAACAACATGCTGTCGCGCATCCCGCCCGACATCAGCCAGCTGGTCAATTTGCGCACGCTAGATCTGTCCTGCAACAAGCTGCGCTCGCTGCCCGCCGAGATCGGTGATTTAATTAATCTAAGGTAATGCTTCGCACCTTCCGCATTCCGCCGAAACCGTCCCTAATCCATTGCTTTCCCCACGCCCTCGCAGAGTCCTGCATCCCGCGCCGATCGTTCGCCCGGAATCGCGCGGAACTCAACGGCGTTGTTGGTTTGTAGGGAGCTGCAGCTGAGCCACAACAACCTGCGCATCTTGCCCTACGAGCTCGGCAAGCTGTTCAATCTGATCGTGCTCGGATTGCAGGGGAATCCCCTGAACAAGGACATCATGACCATTTACAGTGAGCCTAATGGGACCCACAAGCTGCTTACGAACATGCTCGACAATCTACAAGGTAGGATTCGTTTATTACGTTTTGCGTTATTCGCCCATTGCGCGTTCTTCCTCGCTTCAAAAAGTAATTCGAAGCGCTTAAACCCGATCGCGCGTTGTCGTCTTACATCGTGCGGCGAGTATAATGGGTTGCATACAATAAAACCGCTCATCCGATAATTTCGCAGCGCAGAGTCGGATTAACTTTGCATAAATTTTATTCCACCCGTATACTTTTATTTCGCTTCGTTTTATTGCTGCGTTTCGCAAAATCGTAACGTCGAAAGTTTGAAATTCTCGAGCGCAGAGATTTTTCTGCGAGATGTTATGAATATTGACACGTATCCGCGCGCCGCTTGCGCATTGCGCGCACGTAGATCGTATTTATAATCACGTGCGCTTTAATGACGCCGCGCTTCCAAGTAAACAAACTCTTGTTTTTCTGCCGGTGGCCGGTTTACGAGGCGAATGTTTTGTCTGCGCCCCTCGACGCGAGTACGACGAAGTCGTTTATGGTTAGTTCCTAACCTCAAACGAGCCACTTTGTTCGTCGGGGCAAGCACTTCGCTTAATTTATACAGGGTCTTGCAGCAGATGTTTTTTGGACAGAAAAACGTTTGGTCTAATAAGTCTAGTTTTATCTTTATTGTTGTTAGTTTTCGGTTTTATTCCGTTTTTATTTTTGTTGCCATTTTATTGCTCTGCATCGCAGATAACTCGGACCGTGTAGTCCGTTTCCTGCTTTATTTATTTACCATTTAGCGTTTGCCATACGCTGCTTGTTGTCGCTTTACCGCGGAGCAGATAAGAGTAAGAACGGCGGCTTATCTCAATCCGAGAGTCGTGATTGAGTCGCGGCGAACGAAGAAAAAAAAAGGAGGCTCGTAAAAAAGCCGAGCGTTTTTTCTGTTGCGTCGGGATGCGGCGTTGCGGACCTCTTCTCATGGACGCTCGCCGCTCTTGATGTGGTCGGCGATTCGCGCGGTGCGTGGGAACGCGAATCGCAGTCTAGGCAGCGGGAGGCTTCCGATGCGGCGCGCCGAAATTAAGTTGTTTAAACTGTTAAAGCGTCTGAACCGCGCAATTAAGCATGGCGTAATTTGAGCGCGATTGCGTTCGTTTAGCGCAGAGATGCTGTTAATGGATTTAATTTACAATTCGGTTCGGTGCAAAGCAATGTTTCAGTTTTCACGAGCGCGAGACGCGCGCGCAATTAATTAATTCGGTCATCTCGCCGTTTTTGTCACCTTTGAGAGGCGCGAACGCCCGACGCTCGGCAATCGTGTGTAAACCAGGCCGAATTATTTCTACACGTTTATTATTGTTGTGCGCGCAACAATCGAATTATTCGGTCGTCCTAACACGATTCACACACGCGCGCGCGCGCGTAGATGTAAGCTGTGATTTTTCGTTGCTCCTGTGCGTCGCTTGACGTGCGAGCGCATTGTGTTCGCGCGCCCGGTCTGATGATTTGAATGTTTAGCCATAATTGCAGCGGCAATTAGCGTGCGTGAGTACTCGGCGACATTGTTTACTAATCCGTGCCCGGGGAACAATAAATGCGTGTGCAAATTGACACGCAGCGTACGTTCAGGCGATATTAGCCAATTATTTTGCTTCAATTAAATCGACGATCGCGCACCTTTTTTTATTTATTAAACATACTGATTTATTTTCGATATCCGGCGCGTTTAGAATATTCCGTCGTGATTACACGCACTTGTGCGCACATTAATCGCCGGTAATAAAGCGTTTCGATTAGCGCGGTCGTCGGATAATTTACGGCGCGCGATTAGATCGAGCGCGCCGGGCGCATCTTCGCGCGCGCGCGCATCGAGATATCGACGATTTAATTATCGATAGGCATTTCCAGGAATCCGCAACAATTGCGCGGCGCGCGCGCACCTCGTTGCTCGCATAATGCGCTGGCAATTGTAATTGCGGACAGGACCGACCCGGCGGACCGCGCGATATTTATTATTATTAAACGCCGATATCGATAAGGATCGTCCGGGGCGCGCGGCTCGCCGTCGTTGCCTGCGAAATTTATTGCGCGCAAAACGATGCGTTATTGACCATTGCGCACCGGATGTTTGGAAAACGTGCGGGGCGATTAATCGGTTCGGCGCAACGTTGGCGCCTCGCATGTTTCGACACGCCCTATTGGCTTTTATCGGCGCGGTAATTAATTTTCTTTCGGCGGTTTTCCGTTTTAGTCGCTTGCGCCGAGATTGTCTTTTCGACGCATCGCCCTGTAGGGTCCGGTCTATTGGCCGGCAGCTGATAAAAGAGCGATGAAACGCACAATCGGCTCGCGCTTTTGTTGTTGCGGCGTCCTCTTTTTTGCGCCCGGCCGTATTTATTGCGCAATTACGCGATGCATGCGCGACGCGTTAGACAATACGGCACGCCGCGGCGCATCGTGCGCGCGCCCATACGGATTATTTGCGCAAGCGGCGGGCGCGTCGCGCCGTCGTCGGGCCCGGCATGCGGGGGTTAATTAGGGAAAAATGCGGCGAACACGCGGTATGCATAACTCGGACGTCGTGTCGCAACTCGCCGCTAATATCGTCCGCATTGTGCGCGGCGCGCTTTTTGCGATATTAAGGAGATAGTCGCGTAACAAGCCTTTGTTCGCCTGGTCGCGACCTGCAGTCATATTTTTATTGCTCGCTTCGCGGTACAAATAGAGTTTGGGTTTGTTATAGTTCGCTTTTATTTTATTTCGGTGGCGGCCCGTTCGTCCTCGAGGACTTATTATATTGTTCCATTGTTCGCGGGGGACGGGATTTGGAACAGGATCGGAATCGGAATCGGAAATTTTGTGCGTTGTTATTGTCGATTGTTGTAACGGCGAACTACGAACAATGCGCTTCGGCCACTAAGTCAATGGGGATATTATTTAATTTGCGTTCGATTTTCTCTTCGCCCGAGGCACTCGAAATTGGCAGGTAGGCGGAAAACCCTAACAAACGACATAGATGTTTCTAAATCAGTCATAAATTCACTTTGTTCATTTACTCAGAATTGATAATGTAATTTACTTAAAACGATAAATCAAGGGCGATGAGTCGTAGATGAACCAGGCGATAATGCCTTAATTCACATGCATTATCGGGCGAGGAGGAGAGGATGGAATACGAAAGACGATGCTGGCTTTGGTGCGCAGGCATGGAACTTCCAGAAGGCGTGGCGATGGCGTGATGGTGAAAGTTGCTATTTGCAATTTATTATTTCTAATTTACGATCGCGCAAAAATTCCATTTCTATCTGCGATGCGCTGCGCCGCGCAGCACGTCAATTATGCCGCGGCGATCATCTGTTTTCCTGTTCTTAACGTGCAATTAGGTAGGAGGCATGACGCAAAATTGAATTTGAGTGTTTAGATTGTTGCTCTCTCCCTAATTGTCGGCGGGATATTTGCCGCGATCGGGCGATTAGTTTCGACGGCTCGAACGCTCTAAGAACGTAATTATGTCTAATTCTTCATCGGATTCCGATATCTTTTCCCGCTCTTTTCGACCGAGATAATTGCGCTCCGAATGGCCGGCCATTCGCGCGAGTCAAAGGTGTAATCGATGCGATGTAAAGTAAGCAAACACCAGCGCTAAATACGAAGTGGCCGAGGTCGGCGTCTGAGATCGCACGCGGAAACGATCGCGATCGCCGCGCTTCGGTCTAACTGGGGCTTACGAAACTGCCAGCCGAAGGAGCACCGAATTCTTCTCGCCAAATCGCGGCTTCCAGTGGAAAGTTCTCGCTGCGTCGAAACTCCCAGACGTTCGACTAGGAAGAGTCCGCTCATGTAACGAGAGCGCGCGCGTTCGCCTTTCGAAACGTTTTCGATGCGACGCGAGCTGGAGAGACGTAACTTTTTGGTTCGGTTAGCTTTTAGTTTGGTCTTTGGTTCGGATGGACGCAGAAGTGTGCATGGCTGGGAGCAGCGAGGCGAGCGTTTGCTCGGGTTCGGCGCTGGCATTTCGTCGCGGATCGGCGATGTGAATGTTTAGCTAAATGTCAGAGTGTGTGGCGTGGTGTAATGCGCCAGAAATGCGCATAAAACGGTTGCATCCGCGATTTGCTCGCGTTCTGCGTTCCTCCTTTGTGTCGGAGGTATTTCTGCGTCTGCCTGCGCGACTGAATTGGAGGAGAAAATTGTCTGGAAGTTTAAATCAAGTCGCAGCGATTCGAAATAATTGTTTTTAACGTTTAAAAGCCACAATGGAATCCGCGCATTCTTAACTTCATGCCAATCGAGATTGAACACGGCGATGGAGAAACGTCGTAATTTAATACGTACTTTTTTTTGTTCGAGTAATTATTCTTAAACATTTTGAGACGACGAAGGTACATTTAACATGGTAATTGGCGAAATTACGCTTACAATGGAAATTTGATCCGTGTAGAAATGATTCCTTCGTCGCAACGTTGCTAATTGTCGATTTTGAAAGGACGGACGATTACAATTACAATCGCTGCGACTCTGACGAGCCAATGCCCAACGAGCGTCGATTATTACGCCGCTCTTTTCTCGCATTTTCTCAATGTCTTCGGATTGCCCAACGCTTCTCGCCGCGCGATTTTCTAAACGGCCGCGCGCGCGCTTCTCGGTTTCGCGGCGATTGTCTCGATAATGAAATTCCATAATTTATCATCTCGTCGGCGAAATGTAGGTTGCCCGATCGGTGTTATTGGTACATTACACATTATCGACTCGCGGTGGCTGGCCGCGAGCGTCTGGTGTGCCTCTCTGGTAACTCTTCTCGTCCAGCGCCTACGTGTGCGCGCGCCGATAAACGTGCGCTTGTAAACGATCGTCGCCGTCGGATTTCCTTTCTAAACTCAATGACTTTTCTACCAACACGTTGACAACTCGCGTCATGCGGTGTGTGCGCATGTGTGATTTTACGTTTTCATCACAGACGGAATTATTTATTTAGAAATATTGCCGACGGGTGACTGTTTGTATCATATCTCAATCGTGGACATCTAAAATCGAAAAGCGTTTTTGCGCCGATTTCGCAATTTTATGGTTAATTTAATTTCGGTCCACCGTTCTCGGCCTGGAGCAGAGATGAGCCATTCTGCGCGCCGATAAATCTCGGCGATTATTGCGCGCCGGGCAGAGCAATAAATTTCGCGCGCGGACCATTCATCATCATCGTCCCTGCCAGTCGATTAATTTGTGCTTACTCAATTTTCTATTTTCCGGATTAACTTTAATGAGAATTGATCATGGGAAAAGTTTTTATTGCGCACGAATTGCTTCTGATTTATGCAGGTTCGTGATGGATGCGCGATCGTGCGATCGGAAACGAGCACAACGGAAGCTCGGAAGTCCAATCAAACGTATTTACGATCGTCGTTTGCCCGACGCGCGATTTAGTCGGCGACGCAGATTATAATCCGTGTGAAGCTTGATGAATGTGATTGTGCCTAATGAGCGACGGCGCATTGGTGAAATTGACCCGATTTTCTCTCGACTCCTTTCTTCGCCTGCGCCGAGATGAACTCCTTCGGTTTCTGTGGTCCCATTCGAGCGAGAGTAACACGTTTGCGACACGTTTTAATAAGATGCGCCTATTGCTTCGTCTTGCAATTAGCCGCTTATTAGTAGTCGTAGACAGCAGATCGAGTGGGTAAATTTAATTCCCGGTTTAATATGTTTCCGATGTTTTAATTACGTTGGCAGCAAGAATAACGAGAATGCCGGCGGCGCGCGCAAATTGCGGCGGCGGCTGTCGTCCGCGTTCGTCTCCTTCTTGTTCTTGCGCGCGCAGGCAAAGAGACATAAGTAGCTTGTTTGAAGTTCGCACATTCGCGCGGAATTGGCGAGACGGTCGCGAATATGGTGCCGGCGTTTCTCGGCGGCTTCTTCGTCGAGCACGCACCGCGCAGATGTTTTATTTATTAGGGAAGTGGAACGCGTCGCGGGCCTTTGGCGACGGCGTCCGCGTGTCTAGGTCAGCGGTTGGCAAAAGTGGGCATCGGCGTCGCCGTCGGATGATCGATTAGTTCGCGAGATTGGCGATAAAGTAAAAGGGTACGTTCAGGTTTGCGCTCGTCTGTACCTTTTTCTATCGAACCTAGTTAACTTTTTGCCTCGACAAATTTGCGGCGCGCCGCTGCGATGCCGCGCTGCGCTACGAAACCGGCAGGTAATTGATAAATTTCCATCCGAGATGCGCACGTTTTTGTCACCTCTGCTGCTCCGCGCCTCTCCGCTTCTTTGGGCGTTCGTAATTTTCTGAGCAAACAAGTTTAAGCTCGGGCACGATTTTTTCCCGGTCGACCGAAAGAGATGGACGCGCAGAGAGCATCGAATGAATGGGACGGCGCGCTTAAAATACCGTTTATTTTGATCAATTTACAGTTAATGACTGTTTTTGAGCGACTCTATGCCCGCGCCGCGTAGTGTATGGGTACACACATGCGGCCGGTCGCGGCGCAAAAAAAGAGCGACGCGCGCAATGTGAGTTTTGGTCATGAAGCGGCGAGAGAGGAGAGGAGGCGTTCCAGATCCACCGCCCGGCTGCTAGACTACAGATTCGGATCGGCTTTTCGATTTGAGTCATTCGCTCGCGAAATTTGCATTGTTTTATCGCGCGCTTGATCGAAGCAACAGTTAGCGATCGGATGCGGGAATGCTGGCTACGGCGCTGGGCTCGACTCGACTTCGGTCGTGTCGTCTCTTACCTTGTACTTGTGCCTGCCGCGCATTTTTCGCATTTCCCTCGAATATGAAATCGATCGACTGCATTACGCACGCCGTGCACCGCGAGCGCGCTCGCTCCGATGCAACTTTCTAATTATTTCACGATCATGATCTCGTGTTTTGCGGTGCGCAGAGCACGATTCGCCACTTTCTATATTTTATACGCGCGGCGCAGTTTTATTGCATAAATTCTTCTCT
>JARRAA010017936.1:0-17315 GCA_030557295.1 Ecitodaemon sp. MM-2014 | reverse complement strand
AACGCCAATAAAGCTATCCGAATCTCTGTGTTCGTTTATAATAGTCGCGTCGCCGGAAGATTATAATGTTGTGCGGTGGCATTTCGAAATTACGGAACGATCTGCGAGAGCTAGCCGGTCAAAAGCGTAAGAAATGCGCGCGAGACAGTCTCAACATGCGTTTAACTGTTGGAGGCAGCGCCGCCGCCGCCGCCACTGCTTTTACCGCCCCAGCGTCGGAAGCCGTTGTTTGAATAATTTACTAGACATTTACTTAAAGGGGATCGCGAGCACTTACACGACATGAACAACACTTATGTGCGCCTCTCTTCACGAGGGCGCCCGCGTCAGATAGCCCCTAACCACCCTCAAACGCTCGCTACAATCTAACAATCTCTTTAATTACGGCCGAGCGCGAATTGTGGATGGCGTTTTCAGTTAAACTTGCACGAACGCATCGAATTAAAAGTATGCGAAGTTAAATTAGGCGTTTTTTTTTTGTTGTTTTTCGAATTCGTATTCAAGTGTAAGTTCATTTGAAAACAGATTTCCTGCCAAACGGACCATCCAATGCGACTTCAAGCACGAAAACTTATAAATAAATAATTGCTAGAAAACATATTTCGAAGAATTTCAATCGAAGCAATTCGCTGGAACTTTCTTTGAGCATATGAATTTTTTTTTTTTGGTTCATGTTCAGATTGTAAAGTAAATATTCCATTCGGTTTTGTAATATGAAAAGACGCGCGTTTAAATTTTTCTCGTTTATATTGTGCAGTCTTTTGTGCCGCGCGTTGTTGGCATTCGGATATCGAGTGGCGCAGGTTGGCAGCATTTGTAACGTTCCATTTTCTCGATATCCGGTTTCCTGTTTGCAGATTTCCGCCGCCGCTCTGATATGGATCTCGCGCGACTTTGGCGCACTTTGCATCCTGAATGTGCTCTCGTGTACTCTCGCTCGGCCGCGCGCCACTCGCGCCCGTTGTCTTCGAGTCCTTTTTTTTGATATTGCGCATCGGTTTGATTCCGGTTTGATTCCGGTTTGACTTGCGCGCACAGAGGATGAATCGGTTTAAACCGGAACGCACAGTTTTAGTGCGCGTGCAGCTCGGATTAGCTACAAATAACGATCATGCAAATGGATACGCAACAAACGTTTATTAAAGGCATTTTTTATAACGAACAATGTCGCGACGCAGATCGACGCGTGCGATGCTCCGGCGTCCTCCTGTCAGATTAAATTACACGGGCGTACAGGCGTATCGTCGGTTAAAGGTTTCAGAGGGAGGACGTGCGAACCAAGAGTAGTAAGTGAACTTTGTAGTAAAACGTTCATCGCGCAAAGAGCTATCGGGTGTCACACGGCGATCGTAAAGTGTGGAATCATTGAGAGACTTCTGCGTCCTCGCTAAATGTCCGTGTACTTTAAGGAGCGTCGGGAAGAAAATAATTTTCAGCATACAGGCGAAACTCAATTCTTCGATTCTTTCCTAAGTGTAGATATAATATGACGATGGAGGAGCACTCAGGCATGCTGCACATTCCGAAAAATCGATAATTATTTATAGAGTTGGGCAAATAACATTATCAAATCCGAAAATAATTGCTGCTTACATCTCGAAATCCCCGAAGCGACGGAATACAAACGAAGAATAATTGAACGCAGCGAAATTCGCGCCGAAATATTTCAGCATTTTCGCCGCCTCGCAGGAAATAGAAGCGTCCGTAACGGGCGCGCACAATAAGTGCATCAATAATCTATTTCGGCCTGCCTATTCGCCTTCCAACCCTGCCCGCCGTCGCTTTTTTCCTTCGCCATTTATTGAAAACTGTTTGTTTTTCCCCAGCGGCGCAAAAAATACGCCGCCGAGGGGCGGCAAAAAGTGCGCGCGGAAAATTGCGAGGAAAACACAAATTTTCGGGCCGACCGGGGCGAGATGATGCCGACCAATTGCCAATTGAGCGGAACTATGCTGTATGGCGACGGCATTGTTCCGGCACTAGGACGTCGGGCGCGGCGCACTTGATACTTCGCTTTTCATTCATCCGCGGTCGGCAATTTTACATTTTTCAATTCTATCGTATTTGCGAAGGGCCCCCGCATAAAGGAACTGCAGGTTAGGCCTTATAGTCGACCGCGCCCAAATACATACACGTTCCACGGTTTGCCAATCATCATATATTTCCGTCCTGATGATAAATAAACAAACAATAGAACTATGCGCGGAATTCGTCACGGGATTGGATTCGAAACGGGCGATTTGCATCGCCGCCCGATTGAATGATGTGTCGTGATTTAGTCCAGGTTATTACGCGTAATAAATGCCCCCCGCTTCCGTCATCCGACGCAGGCAAAACACAATTTCCCGTCGGGCCTGCATTCTCCGCGACCTTTTCCAAATAACAGTCATTCGGGGGCAAGCACTCGAAAAAATGTACCCGACGCTCGGAACTAAAAGAAATGGCGGAGGGAGAAAAAGCGCTCGGGGCGGCGTCGGGCGAGAGAGGGACACGCGAAGAGCGAACGCGCGATGTGGATGCGCCGGGCACGCGCGTGTAATTCATACAATAAGAGCGGGAACAGCAGCAACGCCGAGACTATCATTTATCATCGCGCACTGCTAGAAAATCTTGTGGTCCTCGGCCCTCATTGGCTCGGATTTTTTAGAGTTCTTCCATTTTTTGCCGGTTCCTCGTGTTTGCCTTTCTTCGCGTCACGCCACGCTGGCTCACATGTGGCTTAGCATCTTCAATGAGTTCACAATTCTAATGTTTACGATTCCATTCAAAGGCATGCTAAGCCGCATGCATTATTGCTAGCGCCGTCTGATATTAAAATGGATATCGCTTAGGAAATGCTTAAACCTGTCCACAGGTAACAATGACTGGATAAAAACGTTGTTGATTCGTTTCTGACTGGTGGTGGATATTCGTAGGCGGCGTTGTGTTCGGCATTAATTACGGAAAATCCTGGCGGGCCAAACAGAGTGGCAGGCACAGGTACCCGCACTTGAAAATGAGTTTCGCTGTGTGTACAACCAGGTCAGGCTAGCGCCTCTTCGCAGGTATTGCGCGAGGCGGATGCGACCCGGCGCTGAAAGCACGGGCGACGACACGACGGCGTTCATTCGCGTCCCGTTGGAGAGCAAGGCTCCGATTGTAGCGCCATACAAATTTTGCTTAATTTAATCCAATTAACAACAAACGATCAGCTCATGTGGAAGGTGGCTACGTTAGGAGGGCAGGAAACGGCCAACAAGCGCCGAAGCGGGCATCGGAATCATTTTAATTACAAACGAATCATCAAGATTTCAAAAACTGGAACTAATTTAGAAATCTCCAGAGTTGCAAATAACGAAAACAAGAACAAGGGACGATACGCTTATGGGGTTAGGCGAGGTTATGCTTAGACACACATGGAAGTCCCGACTTCCTGCGCGAACCCCGCCGGTTGACACAGAAACGTTCAACCTCCCGCAGCTGAATTGTTCTAGAAGCAGCGAGCAAATATGGGGCAAGACGACGCAATATCAAACGCAATAATATCGCCGAAGGACCCCGGCATAAAGGACTAAGGATCTCAGGTCAATGAGGAAGCCGAGACTAAACGCCGACCCGAGCGGCTCGCATCCGCGCCGAGGCTAACATTGAACCATTGTAACAAAACATACTTAAATAATATTGCTGCGGCGCTCCGCCCCCGTTTTCGTCTTCCTCCGATAAAACCGATACGCTCCTGGCTGGCCTGGCTGCGAAATGAGTGCGCGAAGTGTAATTAAAGTTTTTCTTTAATTTTATTTCCGACACTTTCTTTTGTCTGCCTTTAAAGGCCGCCTTGCAAACTAGGAGCGAGCGCCGCGAGCGCCCACAAAAGGAGCTCGCCGGGAGCCGGGTAGTTGGCGGTTGTTTTTCTAGGACCTTTTTCGACGTTTGGAGTAATTTAATCAGCAGTAAATATTGCGTTACGTAAAGCGCGCGGCGTGCGCGGGTCGCGCTCCTTTCGGTTTCCGAGGTTTGCGGCTGCCGCGCCGTCGCCGAGCGAGAGGAGAGAAACGGCTGCAGGTCCCGCAGGTGACCCGGAATCGTGCGAATCGTAAAAAGCGTGTTTCGGATACTTTGCGCCGGGATTTACTTAATAAAAACTATCAGTGTACGCCTTTGTTTGCCGGGATGAACTCAGGGGCATGTCAAATGTGAATCGGGGCAAAAGTAAAAGCGGAACAAATGCTTTCCCCTAAAGTCATTCGAGCAATATCAATGAACGCGAGCGTTTAATTAAACAAATCGAATGAACGCAACACACCTCTCCCTTGCATATAAATCGAGTTAATTATAGATGCGCCATATTTAAATAAATGTAATGTATTTGTTATTGTTAGTTCCTGCACAAGCGC
Organism: Ecitodaemon sp. MM-2014; assembly: GCA_030557295.1. Lineage (NCBI taxonomy): Eukaryota > Metazoa > Arthropoda > Insecta > Coleoptera > Staphylinidae > Ecitodaemon > Ecitodaemon sp. MM-2014. The sequence continues at coordinate 12,942 of JARRAA010017936.1, read as the reverse complement.
GTTGAGCGTTTTTGCGCCAATTGGGCATGGTGGACTCGCCGGTGAACGACGCTCGGAGCGCCGAGCGTCGACGCCGACGCTCGCAGCGAAGAGCCAGTACGGTCGAGGCTGTCGAGGAAGGCAGACGCGCTGCCAGGTCGCGACTCCGCTCTACCGCCACTGGCGCTCTGCGCTCCGCCGCCGCCGCCGCCTCCGCGACACACAACGCGTTCGCTTTGCGTACGCGTCTCGCTCGCATGCCTGCGAGCGCACATCAAGAAGGCAATTTATCGCGCGTAAATCGCAACCCTTAATGTGTTAAAGTGTTGTTTGAAGGGCGAAGCAGCCCCAAGTTTCCGAATTCGGCGGAGAGCAACACTCCGTCGACTCCTGTTGTTTATCTCGACGAAAAATCACAATCGGCGGGACTAAGCTGTGTCATTAGAGCGCAAACATCTCGGCGCGTGATTGCTAATGTAATTTGTGTTTTTTTTTCATTGTCGACTCGTTCGATGAGAAAAACGATTTAATATTAAACATGAATGTGATAGATTAAGACTAATTTTATGTTGTGCGACGCAGGAAACTTTAATTTGAAAATAATCACCGTGTTTCTCGAGCGAACGAACTAACCGCGAGTTAATGAAAAAAGTGTTCGCAATTTAATACAGCGCCGAGCTAGAAATAAGGACAAAATGTGGCTGCTGCAATTTGCATCAATTTGTGGCGTTATTTGGTTTGCAGAATCGGCATTTGAACGAATAGGTGAGTAGCAAATGAACAGAAATTCAACTGCAAATACTGGCCGAAAGATTTGAAGAAATTATCGAAACCAAACAACGCTCTTCGAGGTTTTTAAGATTTCCCATTGAAGTGTATATCTTTATCTTCACATCCGTAAATCCCCAAATAAATACGTTCACGTGGCGTGCATTTTAAAAGTTAAAACAAACTTTTTCTTGCTCCTGCAAACTTTTTTGCGGATGCCAGTCGCGATGCTGGTAGCAATATCGAACAGCGCGTTCACATATTGTGCGCCGCTGTTTGCTGTTTGTATTTGCGTTCCGTCTCTCGTTCTCGTGTCCTCGGCTCTTGATACTGTTGCTTTGTTCGCAAGCGTTTTAGAGCAAAAAACGAGCGCGGAAACCCCGCAAGATCCTCGGCGCGAGTTTTCAAAAAACTTTCTTTATCAGAGCCAGTCAGCAGCCGACCAAATGCGGAAAAAATAAAACAGGGCGGCGGCAGGAGCGGAGTTGCCGAAGGAATCAACAGCCAATAAACAAAGTTGATTATATTTTAGCTAGCCGAAAGTTTTCGAGTTGACGCGAGGCGAAGTTTACACCTACATCACGCTCCGGTTAGTGCGGGCCGCATTTAATTTAAAATTTTTCTAACGCTTTTCGAAATTCGTAATTTACGGACGCTAACTAATTTCGCCCCATGGAAATTACAGAATTTCAGAAGGGAAAATGCCCGGGAATAATTTGAAACCGAGGCGGAATGCTCGGAAGGCCTGCCGAAAGGGAACGAATGTAAAACTGTCATTAATATAAAGGGATAACAAGGGGGCAGTTGCGCTGAATATAATATTCGCATCTTTCATTCGACCGCCCTTGTGGACGCCGCGGTTTGGCCTGCGTGCAGCGTGGCAAAAAATGACAAATGCTTACGACATCACAAAGGGTTAGAATCGCAGACATTAAATTCATCATCTCGCGACGCCGCAGCTCCGGCGATTTTTACAAATCGCTCGCTAATGTGGCCCACTTTCAATAATTCCGCCATTACGCTTTTTACAATCGTGTTGACACATAGTAAAATTCATTATCGCCGGCCGCAACGTGCTGCCGCTCGCCGCGAAGCAAGCCTTGGGAAAAACATCGCGCGCGCCGCCATAAAATGAAATGCGTTGTTACGATGCGCGCGCGCGAAATGAGAAAATATAAAATATTGCATATTTATTCACTGCAAGAACCGCGCGTACTAGAGGACTGCAAAAAGTGAAACAGAAACTGAAATTGTAAATGAATACACAGCGCAATAAACGTTGTTTTTATTGCCGCGCGCCGGGGTGCAAATTTATTATATTTTTCTGTTAGCCGAGCGGATCGCGTTGGCGATTGCGGCGAGCAACGCGCCGCGCATTGCCGGGGGCGGCTAGTTGAGCGGCCGGTATCGCATTCGCGCATTTGCTTGTTCGGTGTTTTCGGCTTAGACGCGCGACGGAGCGGCGAAAATATTTCTGGGCTTGTAAATCGATCCCGGCGCGCGCGCACCTGTAATTCCCGGCGCCTGCACATCTTCATTATGGCACGAATACCGGTAGTTAATGTTACGCATTTTTTTTCGCCGACAGAATAATTGCGGGGCATAAATAAAAATCCACCAAAACTGCGAATAAATTACGAGAACGCGATTTCACTTTCGGCAACGAAACACAAATTACGGTTGTCTGGCGCAGATCGCTCTGATTTTCGGCGGGAATTAATTCTCAAATTGCAAGCACATTTCACGCACGACTAAAAACTATTCATTTGAATATTGAATCAAGCGCAATTACAATTACAACATGGCGGATTATATGCCTTAACTGATCCGAAACAATAAACCGAAAATATGAAAGTGCTACATGGGCAACAATAAGCTCTCGCTCGATACAAGCCGTGTGCATTGTCCGCTCACATTAAATTGACGCATCAATAATTTTCATTCCAATAACATCGGCAATTTATATTTACCAACAATCAGCGGAATTCGCAATAAAACATATGGCGCCATATGCCTGCTGTTATGTGCGAAAATATATAGACGTAATACAATATCTTGAAAGCATAAAAGCGTGGCGGGTTCGAAAAAACGTCAGAAATTTTTGTTCGAATTTATTGGCATTGGCGTGCTCGCTCAAAGTCTAACTGGAAATGCTTCCGAAAGTATAGAATTTCAAATGTGAGTGCGCAGAACAAAAAACACGCGCGAAGCATCGGGACCAGAAGCGAACGCAAAAAGGGTACCCGACGTCGAAATAAAATCAATCGAACGAATGATTTTATATATTTTGAAAGTGCAATCAAAAGTATTGCGAACATACAGGAAGAAATACAGGACGGTCAAACTGTAAATTTATTTAGGTATCTTTATTAAATTAACATCACCCCAGTACTGTTTCTGGTGTACATTTTTTTCTGTATTATTTTCATGTATTCTAATGAATCCGGTGTGTTTAATAATATATACTTAGGAATACCTATGTTTAGAGACAGTTAAGTTAATTCTGAATCATAGAGAAGGGGGTTGTGGTAAGTAGGATAATGTTTGCAAGAAGTAGGTGCGGCTTATGCTCGATGTTTAGTGAATAAGGCATAAGCCGTTGGTAGTTGGCCAAGAGCCGAGTAGCAAGTGCAAATGTTTAACAAGGGAATTGCATTGATACTATCTGAATAAATCAATCAGCACCAGCCAATCTCTTCCTGATATCTGTTAAATTTTTGCGTTCGACAGTTCCCTGGACCTGGCGAGACCCGTGGGAACAGGGTGAAGTACATATTGTATGATTATTCGGTTTTGCTACGACTTCTACCCGATCTAAATTATCAGCTAGAGTAGGTTGGTGGGTAGATCCACCTTAAGATAGCGTGTGAACTGGCGTGTAAAGTTAGCAAATGGAGGAGAAGATTTCCGTTCATTGCCTCCCAAAGAATGAAGTCAATCGCGCAAGTGCAATGCGGTTTGGTTTTCAATAAATTGTAAATAGATGTGTGAACGTCCGTGCTGTTTTACAAAATGGTGGAGAAGACTCAGAAAGCTATGGCACTATCAAAGGAACTAAGCCGACTTTGAAAAATTAACTGACTATTGTTCGTTAAAATTTTGGCGGGAAAATTCTAAATATCAGAATAATATTCTCGCAAGCAGGTGGCACAGTAGAGTCACGCAAAAGGGAGGTAAGAAGGGTCGATGGTGTGTCTTAACCATCTAGTAGACATAGTGGGTTGGTTAGGGAAGGACCAGAGCTGCAGGGTAAGTAACGTGAAGCGACCAAACGGTATTACTACTTTGTGAATAAATCATTCTACGCATAACAACTACACGGGGCCGATCGAAATTACCCCATTTCGTGGCGTTGACATTACTGATAGAAGTGGAAATCGAAGCGCACAGGTGGGAGGCGGGTCGGCGGTTTGTCAAAGGACCCCGGAGATGCACGTTACTACATCGATCGCTTTATTAACGCGTTCCAACTGACCGTGGCAAAGGCAAGGGGAAAAGTATTAGGAGGCTTGCCAATCATGCGGTGTGATTGCAGCGTGGGCGCCGGCAATGTCAACGTGCGAGCTAAAACTGCCTGGGACGTTCGGAATATAACTATTTGCGAAACAAAAAGCGAATAAAAAAACCGCATGAAAATAAGCGCTCACCTGGGCCAGCCTTGGCACCAAGTCGCGACTATCCAGCTCAGAAATTTATCGGTTACTTCCGGAAGAAGGCACGTTGCATTGAAACGGAAGAAAATATATACTTATATAGAACCGGAAGGGATGGCACGCTGAAATGCTGAACTGTGATCAGTCTCACGTGCATTGGAGTCGTTAGGAGGGCGCCGAGATGGTTATTACCGAAGTAATAATTTTGCGATATTAGCTCATGCAATATCGACTGTATTGATACGCTAAGCGCGTGCTTAATAATTTAGTTCGTCTTGCTGGAACGACTTGAGGCGAGCGCTCGAGGGCGCTGAGAGAGATCAGGGTATAATTGATGCACCCGACTTGCATACACATTGCATCCACTTTGGCAAATCGCGGCCGGAACGCAAATTGCGCGGCCACATCAAAGCGACGATACACTTTGCGAGTTGTTGAAGAAGGGTGCAGGCGCCGGGCAACACAAGCGGAAGCATTAGAACTTGGTCGATTAGCAAAGTATGATTGCCATACATAAATACGCGAATAAATAATTTATAAAAAAATATGTGGCAAACATTTTTTTAGGGAAAAGTTTGTCGGGAAACGTAGAGTTATGCAACAGTTACCACTTTTAGAGACGGCGGGTTAGTCCCGACCCGTAGCGAAAGTCTATACGTGTGTGTGTGCAATGAGGAAATTTTTGCAATTTCCACCGCCTTCGCAGTATGTGCAATTTCCGACGGTGCGTTTGCGCTTCATCTCGCGAGCATCTCGGCGCGGCGAGTCGATATCAATAAACATACGTTACGCCGCGACACTCGCAAAGCTAAAACTAAAACAACAAAAAAAAAATCTCAGCATGATGCCAACATTGCGCCGACTTTTTCCGGTAATAAATCAACAGACGCTTTCAGGAAATCTTAAATTCTCCGGGAAATAATGGAAACGTGGCGTTTGAAGGTGAAAATAAAAAACGAAATTGTGTGCCCGAAGTTGACACAAAGTATTGAAATTCAAATTGAATGCAAAATTGTGACAAGATGGCGCAGCGCCGAGTTTTTCCAGTTTCCATTTAATGCTGTCGTAGCCTGTTTTGGAAGGCAACAAAAATATTTTCACTGTTTTTCGTTTACGCAGGTGCTTCTGCACATTCGGCATAGACAAATGTTTAAAAATTCGACGAATCTCTCACATGTTTTAGGGCCAGCTTGTAGAACACTCGCGGCGTTAGCAGTTAAGTCAAATGTATATCAACTTTTACAGATATTAACTCGTGCCAAGATTTAATGTAATTAAGCAAAGTTCAATCGTTAATTATGCATTTCCATGCTCCATTATGTTTCGCCGCCGTCGAGGACATCGGCCGAGCGTGCCTGGAAGAATTTCGAACATCGTCCAACATAGTTACGCGTACTTTGTTCACTCGTTGCCGCCGCCGTCGAGCGAAATATTGCCTCCTATTAATACACACGTGTAATGTGAACTTATTTACCGCACGCACGCGACGCATATTTTTTCCCTCGCGGCGCGGCGGCACCGGGCGGAAAACATTGCCCCTTCCTTCCTCCCCCCGGCTGTTATTAATAATGAAACACGGGCAAATGTGGCGGTGGCGAATGTAACCACTACAAACAGATCAAGCACACATCAACCCACATCCACTACCGAACGCTCGGAGCTGAAACGGTCGCGAGTTCAAAACCACAAAATATTTTTTCCATCGTCCTGTACTTTTCCACCACGTGCTCGAGGCAATAGGGTATTTATCGATCGGCACCCGATGTAGATTAAAGTGTGTTGATGTAATTTGGGCGAGTGTTTAATTCTTTTATCGTTCTTATTCTCGTTTGCTGGGCGTTGAAAATTTTCGTGATGAAAACGTGTAATTTGCTAGTTGGTTTTGACCGTTTTCCGCCCCGCGCTACGATTAATACTGTGTTGTTCACGCATGCGGACTCGCGGCTAATATCCAATATATTTGATGTGCGAAATATTCGGTTTATAATTCGCCAGTTTGATGTTCGCCTTTGCCGCCGCCCGACACGCTTGACATGACAATAAAAGTTCGCCATTACGCTTGTCGACACGTTCGCGTTCGCGTGCAAATTCGACGTAAACTTGCTGCGAGCGCGCAGAAACAATGAAATGGAAACATTCGCAAATAATACAAGCGTCTGATGATTGCCTGCTGTAAGTATGCGGTTTATGATCGACAGCGTCGGTGCATCGCTTCAGGAAGCAGTCGTAAAGGAGCGCAAAAGTTGGGGGATCGACTTTCCCCTTAGACGTGACAACTTCACAACAATGATGCGGGACAAATATTAATTTAATGCCGCACATAAAACGAAGCAAACCGAAACTACATCGAATTAGGCAAATACACATGAAATCCGTATCAACACTCATCAGATCCGAAAATACTTTTTACTCTTTCACCTTTACATTGCCTGCCAACAATAAACCAAAAATAATGAATAAATCAATACGTTGCTTCAGACAATCTTCAATCCATTCACTGCCGATCCGTAATAACACAGGAACTTGAAGCAAATGAAAACCTTTTAGCCGTTCTCGCGTCAGTCGCGGCATTCTATTGTGCGTAATGACAGGCATACTTGCCTTAATGATGATAATAACGAGGAAAAGTATGTGGCATAAAAAATACGTTGATTTGTTGCCATGGATAACGTGAAGTAGTGGGTGGCCCGTGCGTTGTTTAAGCGTGAACGAATACCGGCTACAATAAACGATAATAATAGCACCCTACGATGGCGTAGAATTGTAGCACCTATGAGCAAAACATGCTTTAGACAATGTATTTTAAAATAAGACAACACTGATTATCACTGTTCTGTGCAAAAAGTTTGTTTTCAAAAACCCAATGGATTCTTGTGTCAGTAAAAGTTGGGATTTTAAAAATGACCTAAAATGAGGTCAATTTTGTCATCGATTTCCATCTAAAGTTTTGGATCCAACATTATTTTAAAAATAGTAATAAATAGGAAGCCGAGGGCACTAAAAGGAAGAGAAATAATATTTCAAAATGAAATTCCGCGTGAATAATGAAAGTTGCCCAATTGTAGGTGGTCAAGCTTGAAAAAATAAAACTAAAATCACAAACCCACTTTTACAGGAACACTGTTTTGAAAAGTATTGGGTTCAGTAATAAGTAGTGACAGTTTTGTGGACGGTGTGGATGATTTTTCATTGTTCTATATTAAATAAAGCTAGAGAGAAGTGCATTCAAAAGCGCTGCCGTCTTCATTTGTTAACATTCGTAACCATGAAAAGGACCTCCAAAATTGGCCCCCTAATTTCTTCCGACCGACAAACTGGTGAGAGGTGGTAGGAGATCGTTAGAAATAGCGGAGAACACAAAAAGGATTAAATTTCATTATTTATTTCATTACTTATTACTCTACCCAATGCACTTTATTTCTGAATGTTCTTATCTCATCTCGATAAACCGCTCAATTCTTATTACTCAACTCGATAGAATAATTTCATTTACAAAATGTTCTTTTCTTTAATTTAAATAAATTGAACAACACGTTATATTAACCTTAGCTTCGAGTGCCGCCTTTGTGGAAATAACCAATGCAATTCGTGTTTTATTGTGGATTAGCATTTCATTTAAGGTCGAGTCTCGAGTTTCCCATGACCGTTGCCGTCGCCGCCGCCAGAGGGCCGTAAGCGATAAACGGTAAACGATTTCGTATTATCGAAATTAGCGATATTCGAGCGGATAGCAACGCGCTGGCGGCGACGGAATGACTATGGCGACATCAAATTTGATCGCTCGCCTCCTGCGGTTTGCATGACCTCGACTGCACACCGGAAAGCGGCAAAAATTCGCGCGAAATTAATAATTAAACCATTTTACGCGTCTCCGCACTCGCCGAAATTTAATATTTTGATTGAAACATTTCCGTATTGGATATCTCCGCTGGGGAATAAAACTAAGCATGCCAATAACGCCGCGCCATCGGGGGGCGGCGAAGGGCCATTATACTAAAATTTTATGCGCCATGCTTAGATGTGCGTCGGCCGAGGCGAAATTTAAAAACGCAAATAAAACTACGCGCGCCGCAGGATCTAATATTCAAAGGCTCCGCCCGTGGGCCGGGACGCTCGAATAAATAGCAAAAAGACGTTTGAGGGCAGAGACAGGCCCCCGCGGCTTATGGATTCGTGCGCGCTGGAAATCCGAAAACGCGACTAGAAAGAGAGGGATCAGGCAGACGGAGGCGGGCGCGCCGGGCAAAAAGATGTAAAGTAGTCATATGCATGCAAAAAATGTGTACGAGGGATATTTGCATGCCTGCGCAAACATTCAAAATCAAAACTTCTATAAATTCATATTGGCCAATTATACCATTTCACAGAGGTCATATAATATAGGTATAAAACAAATAGTTGAGGGTTTTCATTTAATACTCGTGACACTGTAGAAATTGACTTGTTTAACGATTCATGATTAATTGAGAAACCATGATTGCAAAGCAATTTCTATCGCTTCTAGTTCTCGAGACATATTTACATAGCCTCTAGTCATCTAATTAAATTTAATTCTCATAAAACTAGAAACAAGGATTTGACATAATTTTGGAGCCATGATTCCAAAACTGCCTTGGTTGTATCTTAGGTGACCCAGTTTCGAGACACTCCGATTAGTATCAATTAAAGTTCACAATTTTTAATTCCATTTCCCAATTCATAATACTAGGAGCAGTGATTTAGTAAACCTACATAATTTTTCAATACTATTTCGACTTCAGTATCTCTAAAACTAGAAATGATACGAAGAAACTAAGAGAATCATAAAAAAATCGAGCAATAAATGAAAATTTTTTTTACCTCTGTTGGATCAATGAATAAGTCGTATTTAAAATCAGACAATAAAATAGTTCTGGAACGGTTTACAGAGGTTTTATTGTATGAATTAAACTGTTCACAAATCAATCTTGTTTGAAACAAACAAGTAAGGTTTTTAATTTAATACCATTGTTGAACTTGACTTGTTCAACGACTCTTCAATTTAGAAACTCTGATTGCAAAACGATTTCCATCACTTCTACTTCTCTGGATATATCTGATTATTTTAAATTGCAGTTCTATTAAATTCTCAGAAAACTGAAAGTATTGATTTGTGTTGATCTCTGTGCTCTCATTTTTTTCAAGATATTGTCAATTATGGAACACTATTCTAATTAAATATATCTAAATCTAGACAAAATACGGAGCAACTACTGGAATCAGCAAAAACAGTTAAACAATAAAAGAAAATAATTTCGTTCCACTGTAAAGAAATACGCTGGCCACGGTTTACGGAGGTTTTATAGTATAGTATTGAGAGAGAAGTCCTCCCATTTTATTCTAAACTCATCAATGGACTATTTATAGAACATAAACAAAAAATTCCAATGGGATTGTTTTGTTTTCAAGTTAAATAAATTAAGCAAATTGGCAATAAACGAACGCAATTCTAGCCGGGAACAATTTTCACATAACAATGCAAACTTTTAATTATTTCGCGAACGGTAATAATATTGTTGCATAACTGGAATTTTGAACGCAAACGTGGCGCGCGTATAATTTCCAAATTGAACGCATACCTTTGTGTGAGGCATAGGTAAGCTGCGCAAATATATTTTTACGATTGCAAACTTTTGTATAAATACGGCAGCAAAACGCGATAGAATTTAATTAATTTATTTCGCATAGTTGAAAACGAAATATTTTTGCCGAAAGTGTTGAGTAACGTTTGAGTTATAAACTAATTCAATAAACAATCGCAATTGCTCGTTATAAAGAAATCGACGTAATTGGCTACATTATTAAATAATATTGATCGTCGAATGCAACGGAATTTCTGTTGCGATTTTTCCTGGAGCAATGCACTTCGCCGAGAATATATAATTGCGGCCGTTTTGAGTCCAAGTGCCCAGCTAATAAAATACTAATAAAAGTGCATTTCTTTGCCGGCCGCCCGGCGCACGGTTTACGAATTGGCGAGTTTTACATATAGAAATACATAACTTTAAAACTATTGCAGATACGATCCGGACATTTTTACTGTACACTCTTAAATATATTTACTATGTGATTTTAATCAAATTAGAATTTTTATTCGCCCATAAACCATGCAAAAAAATTTAAACTGGACGACATAATTACTTAATTACTTAATTGCAAACAAAATGTCTATGGTCATTGTAGAATTAGTAATTCTCGCAAATCGTTATCAATTTCGGAGATGTGTGAAGCCTGTGAAGAACAAAAATTGGAAGAAGCTCAATTTAGATAACGCTGAATTTAAAATTTTTGTACATTCAAACCGCTCCCAGTCGCTCGCTAAAAATGAATGGATAAAATAACTAATTGTATAAACTATTTATTGGCAATAGACTCCTACCCGTGGATGGCGGTGGGAACCTTTGAAACCCCACTTGAAAAGTAAGAAATGGTTTTGAAACAAACGAATTAATTATTTAAATGTTGCATACTAATAATATGATTATAACAAAATTAAGTGCATTACCACATTATCCATAACATGAATAATGTTTAAAAAGCAAGGAAGCTTTTGTGTGACCATTATTCATAACAGTTATAGTATTTTGGAAATGACTGATTATTTCGGCCAATTTCTTTACGAAGAATGTTCTGACTTTGAGAGTCTCTTGTGCGCTCCCAAACAAAATTATTCGAAAAATAAGTATGACTAAGCATGGAGCCACTATTCATAATTACAATAGCACATTAAAATCGATAATTGCGAATACTTCGAAAATAATTATGATAAGTTAAAATGCACAATCCGTACACTGTGCGGCGCGGCGTCGTTTATGTCGCGCTTTTTACGTGCTTTCCCCATTTCGAAGGCGATCTGGAGCTCACCTGAGCGAAGTTCGCGTTTATCGTGCGGACACACGACGCGTGCAACATGCAACGTGCAACCTGCAGCACGCCATTATGGCAAAATGAATAAAAGCTAACGATGACGACCGAGTTTTAGCGCTCCCGGATTTATACTATGCTTTTCACGTTTTCACATTTTTACAATTTCCACACGGAAGGCGAAGATGAAGCCAAAGACCCCGCTCCATTCGGTGTGAATTTCTTTCTTGTTTGCACGCGTGTAATCAAAGATTAATCGCACGCTAAATTATCGCATCGGCAGATGTCGCCGCGATAGAAATCGATGGTCATTGAGTTTTTTGTCTTTTTTACTCTCGTTCGTGAACTGAAATTGTGACTCTGGCACGTCTCGGAGATGCTTCTCTCTCTCGTAGCTGATTTATTCCCGCCATTGCATTGTATTGCGCGCCGCCTCGTATCGCAACATTTCATAACGTTATGAAATCAAGACGTGCCTCGCTGATAATCGCCCGCCACCGCCGCCGCAGGCGAGGAAGGCGCACCGCGACGGTGGCTGGCGAGACGGTAAGAAATATCGCTAATTATAATTGCGCGCGGCGGCGAGGACGGTTCAAATGTGATTCGCGCGAACTTCAGTTTTCGCATTAACGACATCGACTGATGTTGATGCAATTTTAATAAGCGTTCGAAAGCTTCCCTCGCGGTCGGCGCTCCGACACTTTCCTCTTCGCAGGTAGCGGCTTGGAAGCTCAAAAATTATTACCATTGTTGTGCGCTTCCGTTTTATGTGCGGTTTTGTCCTAATGCCACTTGAATTATTACTCGCGTGCCTTTGTTTTTACGGAATTTTTCCTAATCGATTTATTCCTGCTTGCACTCTTTCCGTGCCGTGCGTTTCTCACCTGCCATGCATCGATCTCTCTCTCTCCTCTCTCGCCCCGTCTCTGCGTAGGCAAACAAATAAATAAGCATTCGGCTCGAATTATGCTGTCACTTTAAATTTTCTTTATTGGTTCGCTCCTATTTCCGGCGGCGGGCAAGCCGGAAATAACTTTTCCGAGTACAAAAATTATTTCGGCTAAAATTTGCGTAAATAATTGGATTTCGCCTGGCGGATTTGCGCCGCGTGCGGTTTTTAGCAGTTGGTCCACGTCGGAGGCGGTTTGCGGATGGAATTAATCTCTTTTCGTCGCGGTTTGCCGTCAGGCTCGTCAGCCGGAGTCGTCGCCGCCGCGCCGCCGCCGTTGATATGTAGCCAACATGTTGCGCCGGCGCGCACATGACTCCGCGGCATCGCATTGCTCATGTGCTAACTAGGCAAACACATTGTCATAGTCGGGACAGCCGGCCGCATTCCTGAGACGGCGACATTTCATCCGCACACCACGAGGGGTTGGCACGTTTACCCTATTATTCCGCGTTTTGTGCGGACACTGAAAAGACAGATGCAGATGAGCAATCTGCGCGCCCGGGCGCGGATTCCGATTAATTCTTGCCGCCGACGGATACAAATCGGCCGTTGTCCTTTACTAATGCACATTGCGTCGGAATGGGGCATTGCGCGGAAATTTTAAAATTCGCGGCGAGAGAAAAGTTTCTACACGGATAGTTCGAGATTGAGCTATTTGTTTTGGCGGGCCGGAGGTTGCGAATCGGGCGACGCGGGGAGGGGGGCGGC
>JARRAA010017910.1:0-26957 GCA_030557295.1 Ecitodaemon sp. MM-2014 | reverse complement strand
GGGGCGACTTTGTTGTTTCCTAGCGGTAGCGAGGAACGTCGTGTTAAGTTGCCAAGTTCTAACTGTTTTCGTATCAGATTCGTTGCTGAATCCGGACGTCCGGAATGGATTCTTTCAGGCGATTCTTTGATGTCATGTAGAATTGCATCATCATGATCACTAGGTATCGACTCGATATCTGTTGATTTTGTTGACACGCTTTCCTCTTCAGTCTGATTCCGTTGTTGCACGGTAATTATATCAGTTGTGGGGCGATTTAATGGAATTGTTGTTACTTGATTCTGTTGTTCTTCTTCATGTGCTTGCCTTATTCTGAGAATCTTTTCCCTCCTTTCTTCTTCATCTAAAAGTAGTTGACATCTGATATCTTCTTCAACGCGTTTTTGTAAATGTTTGTAATCTGTGATTATGCTCTTGATTAGCCAATTATATCCATTTTTGATACCATCATCCAGTTGTTTTGTTTCTGTAGCCGCACACGAAGTTATAAACGTTGGGCATTCATTTTCATTAGCTAACGATTCTAATTCAAGCTTATCAATGAGATCAATCTCGTCTAAAGCTTCTTCGTGGTCTTGTTTATTTGCCAATACTAATATTGGTTTACCTTTTATCTTTGGGTTTGTTACAATGTCATTGAGGACGCGGTGAGCTTCATCCATTCTGCTGTAGTCACTTGAATCGACTACAAATATTATTCCGTGGGCCTAAAGCAAATAAACTTTAACAAATCGTTAACGCCTGGTTTTACTTTACTTACATCTACGTAATATCTTTGCCAAACATCTCGAAAATCGGGTCTACCACCTAAATCGAAGACTTTGACATCATATTTAGAATATTTTAAGTTGACCACTGAAATACCCACTGTGGGCATCACTGAGTGCGGGTTTTCCCCGGAAAGATTGTGTACGGCGACGGTCTTTCCGGCATTATCAAGTCCTAGTAATAGTAGAGCGATTTTTCTAAAACATAAAATATAATCATTAGCTATCCGCGTATCTGTTAGTGCACGTCAATGTGTTACGAACCTTTGCGTTGGTTTTCTTTTACTGCAACAATTGCAATTACCCATGATATAAATGATAAAATGACAACGAATGTTTACATTTTAACACGCTGATAACTTCTGTCTCGAACATAAAGTCAAATATTCAGCTTAGAAATGCTACGCGCAATAATAAAATGTTTGTTGTGATTGTAAAACGCGACCAACATGTTGCGGATTTGTGTACAGTCAAGGGTGAAACGTAAACATATTCATATCGAATTTAGATGGTTGCAAATGTAAGTTTACTAAAATACTGTAAATTATTCTGGATATGATTGCAGAAGTATCGTAAATCTTAAAAAATTTAAGGAGATGATTTTCAAAAATTTGACTTGGTGTGGCATCTATAGGCGGAAGAAGGAATTAAATATATATCATGTGAATATTTTATTCTCAATAATGTCGTGGAATACCAATAAGTATACACAAGAATATTTTAATATAACGTATATTTTAGTTTAGTAATATAACTGTAAAGATTCAATCATCTTATACTGGTTTTGATAGGAATGATAATTTTGAAAGCGCCACCTCATAATGTTTTACTAAACTAACGAATTAAACTATAATAAAAACAAATGAATAAAGTAGAATATTTCAATTTCATCCCGTTTCCAAATTTATTGCATATTATCAATAACTAATAATGGAATTATTTGTAGGATCTCGTGTTTCTTTGATTGCGAGAAATACACTGAAACGACTGAAACCCTAACCTTGGCTACGCAACTAGCAGGAGGTGCTTGGTGTGGGTTTTGTTGTCAAATGAATGCACGGACATGCAAGTCGCAAGTGTACGAGAAACGAGAAAGCTAAACGTGAGCGGAGGTGAACAATCGAAAAGTGCACAAATGCAATGTAATTTTTGATCATGATTATAAAGTGAGACCTCACTTGCTTGTCACCGTTCGGACGATAAAATATTCTAACGTGTTTTATCTAACAGCTAGTAAATTGGATTGAGTGTGCTAGAATTTACACTCCTTACACTACTTGATGTTTGTTAGTGCATCATCACCATGGAGGAATTGTGTTTGGATAAAGTCCTTCAGTATCTGAAGCGGCCTCAAAATAGTAAGAAGCTGATACATTTATTAACACTGTTAAGGAAGCATGTCAATGGAGCAAACCATCAGGAAGCGATTAATAAAATTCACACATCTCATATGTTAAAGCAAATAATTGGTTTCACACAGTTTGATAGCAACCTGAGAGTGGTTGATTTGACTTTGAGCATTTTGGGAAATTGTTGCATGAAGGCAGCAGTTGCTCAACATGTGGTGAGTAATAAATAGTCTTGTAATATTATAGTCATTTTATGATATAATTTTGTATTACTTTAGGTAAATGAATTAAATATCCTTCAAAACTTATTAAGAGTCCTGGATAAACATAAGAAGGACAGCATCCAGGGACGTGTATTCCGCGTATTTGGAAATTGTACTGATGCTTTTGAGCCAATTAGAATGCTACAGAAGGAAGGGAAAGTAATTGAAGTAACGAATAAATTTTTATTGAAATATGCTTGTGATAGAAGCACAGAAGTTGTGAACACAGTGGCAACAGTTAGCATGGCTCTCAGATACTGCAGGAAGATGCTGAGTGTGTTGACTTACCATACATTGGTACATCATCATAAATTAATTACTACAATTGGGATGGTGCTAATAAAGTGTTCAAATAATTGGAGACTGAACAAAAGTGATGATGTACTGATTGCAGATGTCCTTAAAATACTACAGATTATTACATCACCATCATATAAATACACAAATCTTATTCAGGATGTGAGTATGGAGAATGTTTTATTAACCACTATTTTATTATTATCTGCAAGTTAACATATTGCAGATTATACATGAGCATGTGTTGTGGGGTAATGCATGTTATATTTAAAGGACTGAGATAACAAGCATGTAGAGTATGATCATAACATCTAGAATTTATCAAAGGCAACAAAATGTTGACCATTTATACGTTTTATAATTTAATAGCATGTTTCTTTGTTATAATTGCACTTAGATTTTCTATTTTTTAAGTATTATATAGTTTTGTGTTACTTCCATCTATAAAGCAGTGTTTTTAACAACAAATTTCAAATTTACCATAGGCAAAGATATTCTAACATGGGAAATATTATTGAGTCAGAATTTTGTTTAACTTGGATACTGAGGAGGTCTTAATCATGGCAGCTATGAGAGAACTATTTTGATATGAATTACATCACTTTTCATTTGTAACTTTTAGTCTAAAATTATGACATGCATACTTAATAATACTGTACAATTGATTTTATTAATGTTATGTGTTGAAGAACTGACAATTATCGTTATTTCAGCTCAAAAATACTCCAAACGGCGATGCATTACAAGCCCTCGGTGAGATTATCCTAATAGAACCCGAGCGTATCACGAAAGTGATCTTGCGACTAGCCCGAATGTCGAAGAACTTATCCGACTTGCCAATCGAAACGATAATCACAATACTCATCACACAAGTTGAGGAGCAATCCAGCAATCAGCATAGGTCGCAAACGCTTCTGTTGTCTTGCGTCTCGAATCTGATTGCACACTTGGGCTTCCAGGATATGTTCAAGAACGCCAATATAGTGAAGACTTTGATTAAACTATTGCAGAGTTACACTAGCCAAGACGACTGGTCAATCCAGTGCAGTATTTACATTAGTCAGTCGCTAAACAAATGCAAATACAACGAGGAATTGGTCAATTCTCAATTGAATTCAAACATAATACCTATTATTATCAATAACTTGGAGTTAGTGACGGGGAAATCGTCGGAGAAAATATCGCTGCAATTTCACGAGAAGAAAGAATATAAGAGGATCAATTGCAAGAAAATGAGAATTAATGAGGAAGAATGTTTTCGTGTTATGGAGTACGATCGTGCGTCGGATCGTTGTGCTAGTCCTAGTTCCTGTAGTGATATTTCTTCTTGTGGACCATTTTCGCCTGCAGCGACTTCGAATTTTACGGGAGATGGTAAAATAATTGTCTTTTATTTACTTAAACAATTATAATACTAATCGTGTTTTTCTTTTATATCTAGATTCCGATTCAGATAATTATTCACCGCTTTGCAGTGAAACTGAGTGCGACGAAGAATTGCAGGAAGACACTGATGTAACGCAAGAATTACTCCCTTCGGATTCGGATGACACTCGTCCGACGTTTACTCAGGACCAAATGGAGCTGAGATGCAAATTAAGATCTGAATTGTGCTCCCTGTTAAAACTGTATTGCACAGTGAAACCGTTACATGCTCATTTGGGAGATGTTAAAGTTATAACTATCATCATTAATCTAATGCTGGATTCATTTGTAAATGAGGAAATGAATGAGAGGGAATTTTATATTGCTACCGCTATTACTTTGTGAGTAGATTTTATATTTTTAAATTTTACACTATAATGCTGATTTACTTACGTGGAATTTATCGTTCTAGAACACATAACTTTTTAATTCCATTCATGGCTTCAGAAATGATATCTCAGGTTTATGAAGTATTGGATACGATGCACACCGAATTCTGCAGCGATTGCGATATACTTCAGGCCAAAGCGAAACAAATAATTGGCAATTTCATAACGACTGGAACATCGAACGGTATTAAGGGAGACATTGCCTATATTCTACTAGGAAAAGATAACAAAGAATTAAAAATAAAAATTGCCTTATCCATTCCCTACGTTATAAGGTAATAAGCTTTCTTATCATTATAACAATTAAGAATTTATTACAAAGACTAATCAATAATTTTATTATTGTAGAAACAAAGTAACTTTAGTTAAGTTATTACTGGACTGTGGGGGATTAAACTTACTAATGGATCTACTGAAACAAGACGACCCCCTGATGCAAGGCAAAATCATTAGATCGATCTGTACCTTAGCCTCGACCACGTTACGAATACGAAATCCAGTTCAAACCAAATCGCCTGCAAGAAAATCTGCTCGTGGCACATTTCTGCCATCTAAAACTGGCGGCACTGTCATAAGAGTTGGCGCTTACGCAGCACCGGAGGAATGCAAAAATGCAATAACTTTTTTACTCGATGACGGCAGTAAAGTACACGCCGATCGAGACCACTTGAACACGAAGTCCGATTATTTTAGTGCGTTGCTAGGCGGGTCCTTTATTGAATCGCAATCGGACGAAGTTGTCCTTAAAGACGTCGCCAATGATTCGCTGAAATGTCTATTGGAAATACTTAAAACTAATTATTCGTCATCGTGCAGTTTCAGTATTGATTATCACATCGATACCATACTTGATGTTATGTTGTTATCCGATCGATTTTTACTCAGCGAATTGAATTATTTATTAATGTGTCACGTGCAGCAACTGATTTCGCTGCGGACTGTCCCGATGATTTACAAATGGTCAATTGAGTCTGGCACGAATATGTTGCGGATTGATAGCATTGCCTATGCACTGGTTAATGATAACAAATATAGTGATAAATTGGGAATGTTTAAGAATTTATTCGAAACCGGATATACGGCCGAACTCGTTGAAGATATTTCTAAATTGATATGTCAGTTTTTGTGACCGGGGATTGAATGTATTTGTTGATTTGTTTATTTTGTGAAATATACTGAAGTGTTATTTATGATTGGAGAACCAATTTGTCACCAAATCCATGGAATATTTTATATACATTCAAAATTTGGGGTGTAGGAGATGGAAATTGAGTAAAGTAATTTAAGGAAAGTTTATATTGTATGATGAGTCGAAATATAGCATACCATATGTATGAATTTTGGGCTTTATTAACACGTTGATTACGGCTATCGAAGTAGAGTGTCGACGGATCGACACCGTCTTATTTATTTATGGATCTTTTGATTGATGGTGAACTGCCATCGTGTTAAAACGGTAGTTTTTCCTTTAATTTAACTCATGGTACCATTTTATTACTCGTTTAAAGTAGTACTTTCCGAAACCGTAAATGAAAAGCCGGAAGTTTATTATTCTTTGGTAATTCTGTGTACATTAATGGGATAAAGTAAATTTTGATCAATGCTCACTTTGATCTTAAACAGATTCATACTATTAACTCCTCATTTACTATTTTTATACTTCGTTGGATTCTTAACATCACAATCTTCTATAATTCACCAATTATAAAAAATATTCACTAATAATTAAAAAATACTTAAATTACCATTTCGAAATGTTTTTCGAATCATATTTTTTATATTTTATATTAGTGTTTATGTAGTATTAGCAATTCGTTTGGAATCATGTTTAAACGCGTTTTTCTGAAAATACTTTCTAAATTTGCTATCATATCTTGAAGAGAAATCGTCCATTGGTGTGGTGCCCTGAAAAATGCAATGAACTCGCGTTTCTTTCCAAAATCACGCATTCATTTCCGACAAATTGTTGTCCGTAATTAATTACTTCTCTGAAGTAGACGAAATAGATTTCTTTTCAGATAAATTCATTATTTTTCAGGCATTGCACTAAAATGGTCTAAAACTTGAACCGTCTTACTAAGAATGAATTAACTGTGCACAACGTCATTGCATACCTCCTGATTGTCCAATTAACTTAATTCTTTAACTTCCAAAGTAAACTGTTTTTATGCATTGGTGATTTTACTACGAACAAAAAATATGCATATTTATTTTCCGGCACGCAGCGTTCATTTTAAATAACCGAAAAAAATCGAAGCGAATTAAATTACACGCTTTACTACCTTAATTAATTGAATTAAATTTCAAAATTGAAACACTACTCTACTCCAATTCCATGCGCGAATCACTGCCAGTCGTACGTATACTATCGATTAAACTGCAAATTATGCGCACGAGTCCTTATTAGGAGAATTTCGACCGAAAGTTTACATATTCATATCCTCTCTTAACCGGCGGAAAAAATTGGCAAACAAGACGCATGCTAATTAACACGCGAAAATATAAACATTCTCAGTCAAAACACTCTAATCAATCCAATTAGATGCGTACATTTTAATTTTACTCCGATTGTGGAATAATTACAAATTGAAAGTTGCTAATTGTACATACTTGTCTACATTAAATTCGATCGTTGTTCCGACCGTTTCGGTTTGTTAATTTTTTATAAGTAGTACGAACTTCACAAACCATGATTAATTGACGATTTTAATTGCCGACGAACGCCGGCATAGATGGACGGTGCGCATGTGAAAACTTAATGTAAATATGTGAAGCGATCCGCATTGGGCGGTTGGTACTGTTCACCAAAAAAGTCGGTGTGCATGCGTATGCGCTGCACATTGGCAGAGAACTGACGCCACTTTCCTGTCTAAAACTTTTTCGAGCCGAGATCTAGCTACTCATGTGCGCGACGGGAACATATAAATATTTTATTTTTGTTCTTATTTTAGATGCAATTAGTTCTTACTGATTTCTTCCAGATGATGAGCAATACTATCACTTCATCTTTCTTCCATATTTCCTCCACCAATTGAATATCTTGGAAATCCCTGAAAGTTTCAGGAATTTTATGGTTTCAGTTTATTTGAAACAATGTATCCTCTTAATGTATTTATAGAATGTATTATATTGATTGAGAAAATAATGATTTGGCGATGTTTGTTTAATTTTCAGGCTTGAAAATACTTGATACTATGTCATTGCAAGGGGTACACTTGTGTTTATCACTGTTAAACCAACGAGAAAAAAATCTCTGGTGGAGGTATCATAAGCATTTTTAGTCAAGTTCCATGGGGTGCTAAACGAAGGAGCGTTCCAGATGGCACATCAGCAACACAAAGAACCCTCATGACGACGTTTATAAATAGTCTCGTCGTGCACAAGTGGCTGAGATATTTAATTTTAGCATTCAATACCAAATACGGTAGCATTGCAAAATATGGATCGCATAACGAAACGAAATCGTCGTCATCGAAAAGTCGGAATTGCAATCGGATGATTAAGCGCACCGCTGATTAATAGATTAGCGACGCATCGCAATGCGTCGAGCATGCTTGGATCGCGCGCGCGAGCGTGCCGAGGGTGCTCGAGGATTTATCCATAAAAGGAAATAAACTGGCGACGCGGCGCGTAAGGCACGGCGCGTCGCGACGCGTGCGTTGCGCTCGTGTTTATCCCGCGGGAGCTCCGTTGGAGGCGCCTTGCGACGTAGGGATGGTATGTCTGCATATGGGCCGCAGTACCTCCCACAGTTAAGCAGCGTCGCGGCTGCCTTATTTGGACGACGCCACGCGTCTGCGTCGCGGCCCTAGCTAGCCATACATGGACCACGCGTACTATTCATAGACGACGGAGACGGCGGTATAAAAGCCGCCGCTCGTGGCAAAAACGGCACTCGCAGCCCACAAGCTTAGCAGCTGAGTCCTTTCTGTCGTACGAGGTACAGTAGTGTATTTTAAACTTGTGTATCGCATTCATATAAATACCACCGCCCAGGCTTGTTAGTTACTCAGTAGTGCTCACGGCTTCGACGCGAACACGTCTCTTGTGCGCTCCTTCGAGCTTTTGGATTATAACGCGACGGTGTGAAAAATTTGTGATATTACAACTATCGTGCACTTTGCTCTGCCATTTCGACCGACATTCAAAATTTAAATATCAAGTGAACATCGTTGTATCAAAAAAGTTCAAAGTTTCATTTCAAGTAAAATCGGGGAATTCAAAACTAATAACTTTTCAAACTATCGCACTAACTTAATTCGAAATTTTCGTGTTTCTTTTCGGGTCTGTAACTCAATACCGTGACGCACAATTACGAAATGTTTGCTATTCAGCAGTATTTTGTATAATCTCAAATTCCATTCGAGCAAATTCATTTACCGGGGGCATCGATTTTAGCATAATTGGATTGCGCTGAAAACCACTCGCGGTGTATTATATTTAGTCCGCGTTCCACTAAAGTATGCGCCGTTGCATTATTGTTATGTAAAGTTTGGCACGCTGTTCAATTTAGTAATTTTGGCACCGCGAGGGCCGCAGCACGAGATTATATTTAAAATCGCGCGGCGCCGGCACGTTTTTAACGTTTCCTATTCTCTGTTACAGCAGTAAAAACCCAAACCTCCTCCAAAATGTGTGACGATGATGTTGCGGCGTTGGTCGTTGACAACGGCTCCGGTATGTGCAAGGCCGGTTTCGCTGGTGATGACGCGCCCCGCGCTGTCTTCCCATCCATTGTTGGTCGCCCAAGGCATCAGGGTGTGATGGTCGGTATGGGTCAGAAGGACTCGTACGTTGGTGATGAAGCTCAATCCAAGAGAGGTATCCTCACCTTGAAATACCCCATTGAACACGGTATCATCACCAACTGGGACGATATGGAAAAGATCTGGCACCACACCTTCTACAACGAGCTGCGTGTCGCCCCCGAGGAACACCCCATCCTCCTCACCGAGGCTCCCCTCAACCCCAAGGCTAACCGTGAAAAGATGACCCAGATCATGTTTGAGACCTTCAACACCCCCGCCATGTACGTCGCCATCCAGGCTGTGCTCTCCTTGTACGCCTCTGGTCGTACCACCGGTATCGTCTTGGACTCCGGTGATGGTGTCTCCCACACCGTCCCCATCTATGAAGGTTACGCCCTTCCCCACGCCATCCTCCGTTTGGACTTGGCTGGTCGCGACTTGACCGACTACCTCATGAAGATCCTTACCGAGCGTGGCTACTCTTTCACCACCACCGCTGAACGTGAAATCGTTCGCGACATCAAGGAAAAGCTCTGCTATGTCGCTTTGGACTTCGAGCAGGAAATGGCCACCGCCGCTGCCTCCACCTCCTTGGAGAAGTCTTATGAACTTCCCGACGGTCAGGTCATCACCATCGGCAACGAACGTTTCCGTTGCCCAGAAGCCCTCTTCCAGCCTTCCTTCTTGGGTATGGAATCCTGCGGCATCCACGAGACCGTCTACAACTCCATCATGAAGTGCGACGTCGACATCCGTAAGGACTTGTACGCCAACACCGTCTTGTCTGGTGGCACCACCATGTACCCTGGTGAGTAACCGAAGACTCTCGCATCTTCGACAATCTTACTTACTCGTTCTTCTCTTGCACACAGGTATCGCCGATCGTATGCAGAAGGAAATCACCGCTCTTGCTCCATCCACCATCAAGATCAAGATCATCGCTCCCCCAGAAAGGAAGTACTCCGTCTGGATCGGTGGCTCCATCTTGGCCTCTCTCTCCACCTTCCAGCAGATGTGGATCTCCAAGCAGGAATACGACGAATCCGGCCCTGGCATCGTCCACCGCAAGTGCTTCTAAACTCCTCACTATCTTACTTCTTATTCTTACAACTACAATTACAACTACAACTTTATTATTATATCGTCATCGTTGCGACAATGGTTGCACTGCCAGAAAGACTCTTCTTATGTTTTACGTGAACATGTTTCATTTTACGATCTTGTGAATATCATATATTATATTATTTATTATTATTAATTATAATTACTTAATTATGCAATTCATATAATAATAAAAAAACATCAGTTATTAATAAACGGCCAGAGGTTTGTCACTGCTCAATCAATATCTTTCATTCGCCTGGAATTTCCTTTGCCGCACGGCACTATTCTAGATTCCTCAAGGAAAACCCCCAGACCAGACGTACCACCAGCATATAGCATGTCGCTGGACTTAAAATTAGTTTCAGTTTTCCCAATTACCATGTATGGTAATGTGCCGGTGACCATGCGCCGTTGCTTAAAAATAACCCAGCGACACCAGACTCCAGATCCGCCCGACACACACAACCGCTCCCGACATTTAGAACGCCGCTCGCACACTTTATTGGCTTTCTCGAAATAAACTTAACTAAACACATGCTAAGTTGCTGCGCGCTGCGTGCGCGCCTCAGTTGGGTACCTTGGTCAAAGCGTAGTTTTTAAAAATAGTTTTCGTCGTTACTACTTTGCAATCGCCGGCGCCGCTGCGCTCCTCCACTGCCTACCAGAAATATATATCTCGGTTTCCGAAATGACTGCTCCACTTGTATTTCGTTTCAGCGATTGGCCAACGGACTTATGTTTAACTTTTGGACTGCGGCGCGGCGGAACTTGAAATATGCTATATGAATGAATCAAGACGGCGCCGTAGTTTTTTATTTTTAAAAATGAATACACTTATTCAGGGAGTAAATTGAGAGGAGTAAGTTATGTCATTCAACTGAATACAATAAACACGAACATCTAGTTGGCGTACTCTAGGTATATTTTATTGTTTTAATTGTTTATCCTTTTTGTTTTTAATTGATGTTATCTAAACCTGCGTTGGTTATCCAGGCTTGCTTGGTTTTAAAATTAATAAAACAAATCAATAAACGTTGTTTTGTACGAAATTTGGAAACATTCTAATAGAGTGAAATAGTAAGGTGCTTTGGTGTTATACGCGCACCGTTACCAACAATATTTTTCTCAAAACCACGATTGCCTCGCTCTCTGTTGAGTTACTTTAAAATTTGAAATTTGAATTTACGGAAGTTGTGTAGAGGTCGCTGTGCAAGCAACGCGGCGTCGTTTCGCACCGCGCATGCGTGCGAATCGCTTGTGCTACGGTGTGTTGAGATTCCGTCCGGTTCATTTCGGTCGATAACTTGCTGCGGCGAGCGTCGTTCAATGAGTCGTGTGCTGTGAGCAGTTCCATTATTTAAATGTGTAAAATTTGCCATAATCGACGAAATGACGAGTTTCCCGGAAATGATGCAAATGTGCCGGCTATGTTTAGTCAAGGACCAAGTGAATTTACCCATTTTTGGCGGGCAAGGCGACGTACAACAAATTTTCCTCAAAATAACGGCGTGTCTGCCGGTTAAGGTAAGAACGCATTCGCACCCGCCATGTTGAACTCCCAGTATTAGTTGCGCTTGCATGCCCTTTCGTGATTCTGCAAACAAAATCACCTCCACTAAATCTATAAACATGTCACGGATAAAAAAATACCGAAAATCTGCGTTTTTTTAATCTATGGAGTCGTAGATGTTCTGTATTTCGATCGCTGGTATTACACGAGATTAGGCACATTATCAATGTTTAATTAAAACGGCATTCGTTTATTGCCATAGTTGTAAATGGAAAGCGAATTGTTAAAGGCGCGTAGATAGAGGCAAGTGTTTGCAAACAAACATTTACAGGGTGACGCCAATCCGAGCCGCCATTACAGTAAATTCGATCGTTGTCCGCGGCACATACCAGTTGGCTGCGCAGCGCCTGCTTGCTTTGCTGCAACCAACGCCTGGGCGGAGCGCACTCATGTTTGCTCGTTTGTCCTTCGCATGTATGCATCGCGTTGTACGTTCAGCCACTAACACAAAGCGTCGCGCGGCAAAACTGCACTGCACGAACATGCGAATCTCTTTCTTATTGTGCTCTTCTTTCGTTTGGTTCAGGTGTCGCGAGAGGACAATTTGCCGAAGAATATTTGCGATGGGTGCTCGTATAAATTAGACCTTCTCTATCAGTTCTGGAACACATCATCCAATTCAGAGAAGCAACTTATTGATTGGCTCACTGCAGCTGGGGTTGATCCAAAGCACAAATCAAATGAACCAATCGGATTAGCAAGTCAACCAAATGTGATTCTCAAACAAGAGCCTGTTACAGAGCTTGATGCTATGTCTTCAGAAGCTCAGAGCTACATAATGCAACAACAGCAATTGGCATACAAGCCTGAAGAATATGATGACTCACAGGTGAATTTTAAAATTAATTTTGTTCAAATTCTATATTTCTGCTAAAACATTACAAAACATTTTGCAATAATTAAATTATTATTTGTCTGTCTAGGCTCTGACGAAAAGTACAAACAAGAAATCGGCCACCGATCCCGTAGAAGACGAATCCGCTGCTAAACGGCCGCGACGTGCAACCAGAAATTCGAAATCGGTTAAGGATTTCGAAGATGACTCGGAAGAAGATTACCTGGACAACGCAGACCCAGGCATCGCAAAGGTTTTTATTGTTAAAAACCCTTAATTGCATTGCCTAACTTTTTCATTTTTAAACAGACTGAAGACGAATCCGAAGATGATGATGAGGAAGAGGAGGGTGATTTGGAAGGTGATGATGGAGATGATATGGCTGACCCTGATTTTGTTGCCGTTGAAGGGGACGCAGAGCAACCTGGACCTTCGGGAGTTGGCGGGACGAAATCGACAAGTGGACCGTGAGTAATTTTTTGAATTACATAGATAATAGATTATTCAAGTTGGATGTGACAAACTTCAAGTTGACTCTTTTATATATTTATTACTATCATTGAAATGTAATTCTATAAGGTGTCTCATGTTAAGGTAAGTGGGAACTTTATATAGTCAACTTGAAGCGCTCCACGTGAAAATCCAAGAAATCATAATAAACGACTCGGCAAGGGCACATCCAACTTTTCTTAAATATAAGTAGCATAGATACACTGTTAAATAAATTATTTCATTATTTTCAAATGGATTCATTTGAAATTAACATTGTACTTTTATCTGTACGCATTTTGTGATATTTTCGCAATATATTTCATTTGGAATATGTCGCATTATATTCTGTGTCATTACTGAAGATATGAAATTTGCAACTTGTAAATTTCGCCTATTTTGCCATTATTACACTTGTAATATTGGACTGCAGGGATTTTTTGAATAAATTTATTTTATTCATTCTTATTTTTTTGGGGATCTTTCGTATTCCCTGCATTTATTTTGACTATGGTCAACTTTTCAACGAACTCCTTTCATAAAAGGCAGTTTGTTTTTATATTACTATAAATTTTATAGTAATTTCGTGACTCAAGTTACGGTGAATGGTGAAAAATTAAATTGTGGTGATATTTTAAATACTGTGATAACTTACCTATTATTATTGGTAGGTAACCAAACATACCGTATTGTGTTACGTGAATGAGTATAGGTTTTGTAAACATGGCCATTTAGTTTCCTTATATATCCCTATTTTATTGCTCAATTCATATTTTGGGGGGCTTGCTTTGATTTTCCCTTGTCAGGTACTTCTTCCTTAGGTTTGAAGGGGAACGCTATTGTGTTCATCGTCTGCCACGCTGTCCACCAGTCTACGCGCCAGGAGAGCTTCTATATTTTGTAAAATTGTATTACTATATCAATGTAAAAAAAAAATCTTTATACTATTGGCATTAAAAGTGAAGAAAAGAAAGAGAAAATATTTAATGAAATGTATTCTGTCATTTATTATCCCGGAATTCTTTTCAAAGAATGTTTATATAATTGTTTAGTTTCGTGGATTAAATTCAATTGGAGAGAAGCTCGTGATTAACCAAATTCGCGTAGTATAGACATCATAATTCAGTTGTTTTCATATTAAAAGTTTAATGAAAGGACGAGGAGATACAGATTTTCAATAGTGGGATTACCCTGAATTTCGCGCGTATGCCATGTTCATTTATAAAAACTCGCGATTTTTTCAAATCAAGTTTAGCATAGAGCTTAGATACGATCCTTAAATTCTATAAGAATTTTAAAATATTTTGCAATCGCTCGCGTTAATTGAATCGGTGCTATCGTATTGTATTTTGTCAAATTAATCAAATTTGCGATCGCGTTCAAAAAAATAATAGGGACGCAGACAATAACTT
The DNA here is from genome assembly GCA_030557295.1 of Ecitodaemon sp. MM-2014. Taxonomy (NCBI): domain Eukaryota; kingdom Metazoa; phylum Arthropoda; class Insecta; order Coleoptera; family Staphylinidae; genus Ecitodaemon; species Ecitodaemon sp. MM-2014. The sequence continues at coordinate 12,309 of JARRAA010017910.1, read as the reverse complement.
CGAAAGGTAAGTACCCAATAAAATGTTTGTGTACGCGTCGCTAGGAGTTTATTACAAAATGTATTCTTATTTTATTTTGCGAGATCGACGAATACATATAAAAACGGCCCAAATGCAATATTTCTCACCAAATTTAACATCATGCTGATTGAGAATAATAGAATTACCATTTACTTTCGTGATTGTACTTTATTTTATAATAAATACTGTCAGCAACTTACGGGATTGTTAATTTCATATGAACAAACCAAATAAATTAAGATTAAATGAACACTGTAAAGCTGCATTTAGTTAAATAAAATAAATTTTCAGATTGAATCATGAAGAGGAAGTATGCATGTCGGATGAAGAAGAAACGGAAGAGATATTGATCGAAACTGTAACCGAAAACAATTTTCAATGCGAGGTGTGCGCAATAATTTTTCCGGATCGCGAATCGTACTTAGAACATCACATGTCCCAATTCGGTTCTCGATTTTCTTGCTGTCGGTGCGGCGATTCGTTTAAAAACACTACCGAACTTTATCAGCATTACGAAGCGCACAAGCTAGAATGTGGAACAGAATATATCATTTCGGAAGAAAACGAAACCGAATATGTTGTTGAACAAACGGTCGAAGACGACACGATATACCACGAAGTTGTAGAACAAAGCGATGATATAGCTTATGATGATGAGCAAGTAGAAGCTGTTATAAACATACCGGGCGAAACTTCCATTAATGCTACGCAAGAGTTACTTTATATATTAGACGATGACAATCAATGTATCAATGAGGTAGTCATTGAAACGGCGGATCACGGGGCCAGGACGGCATCGCAAGTTTCAATTACAGGCGGCAAAGCTGATTATTCCGTGGTGGAAGTAGATCATGGTTACATTATTCCTGCTTGTTTTCGCGGTCAACTCGAAGCTAAGAAGCGAATAAAGAAAGAATCTACCATTGGGGCAACATATATCCAGTTAGACGAGTCTGCACACGGTTCAAATAAAGTAGCAACTAAAGTTGTTTATTCAACGCAAGATAGTCAAGAAACTTCGCCAAAGCCCAAAATCACTTTGCCCAGGCGGCGGCATGAAGTACCAGACTTTTCCGCAACAAGCTATGAAGTTATCGAACCGAACAATGATGTCGATATTGTGCATTATAAATGTTTACGATGCGAACAATTGTTTATCAACAAATTTGTCTTCTTTAGACACATCGAGAAGGGAAAGTGTTACATCAACAGTTGCGATGTGTGCCCAGCTACCTTCACGAAGAACACGGACTTTTATAATCATTATGTGGAGGCACATACCGAGCGAGCTATTTGTAATTTTTGCTTTAGAACATTTATGTATGAGAAGAATGTTAAAGAACACATGCTAAGACACTTGGATCAGTTTAGACATCGGTGCGAGGAATGTAACAAAGGTTTTTACACAGTGCGCGAATACAGAAATCACTATAAAAATAGACACATGGGGATTAGGCACAAATGCACCGAATGCGGACGATCCTTTGCGGATGAGTATTACTTTAAAAAACACATAGCGACTCATGGATTACAAATAGCAACTGAGTTGATACAAATTTAGAAAATTGTGAAAGTTGATCTCTGTATTATATTATTATTGTTTCTGGTTTATCAATGTATATATTTTTTAACGGTTCCCATAATATCGAAGTAATTTTTACAATTACTAGTTATTGTAATGATTATTAGTTCTCATGAATTAAAACTGTTTTAGGAAGACGAATTTCTTTTTATTTGGATTTGTAACATATTAATATTAGTATTCTTGTAGAAGATGAATATCACGGTGGTACGCTGTGAATTAAAATGATTATATAATTTTTAGAAGGATTTTGGCCTTGTTACAGCTCACAAGACATCCTAGTATTTAATATTAATGTAAATAGAGAAATATATAAGATGATGTTACTAACCGGTTCATCTTTTCAGGTCTTCGATAATGGACTATTCAAGTTATAAAAAACAGTATGGACTAAAAGAATGTTTTGTGTTTCTTGGACAACCTAGTGATTTTGATACCACACGATATCGGTTAATGCATAAGCAAACGCCCTGTGATATTGACGAAAGCAACATTCTACGATCATCACGATTAAAATACAAATGCGATCATTGCACGGCTAAATTTAGAGATCGTTTTAAATTGGAAATGCATATGGAGGAAGAGCATCCCGATATTGAAGTGGCATCTGTTAACTCTTTATCAAGTGACGAGCTTTATGAACCTGAACTTGATGACGACGAAGAATTTGAGGAGACAAAGATGACAAGGACTCGAATAAAGAAAGAATCCGAATGTGCAAGCAAAAAAGTAGTGACTTCGCAATTGCAACAGCATTTGCTGAATCCAACGCCAACGAACAAAGACGATTTTAAGTGTGCGAAGTGTTTCCATGTATTTAAATCTAAACGAGTCCTTGCGGAACATTTGAAAAAGGTTCACAAAGTATATGCCTGCATGCTGTGTTCACAATTATTTTATTCTGTTACTAATTTAAATCTGCACACGCAAACTGTGCATTTAAACGACACCGGAAAATGGCGATGTTCCATTTGCTCCATATCGTTTGCCGAATATTTTCAATTGATCGAACACAATTTTGCAAATCACAAACCAACGTGTCAATTGTGTAAAAGGGACTTTCCTGACTTGTCTTGGCTTATTACGCATAAAATTTCTAAGCATTCAGTACCGGAAAATATAATTTGTAAGATGTGCGGATTGACCACGATGGATGAAAAAGATCTCAAACAACATATGCTTCTACATGTTCCTGGCTATAAATGTGAATTGTGTGACGAATCCTTCATCACTGATAACTTATACGTGGAACACGTAAGGAGGGATCACGTTGGTAAAGAACCGAGTCCTCGGGTGTTAAATAAATTTAATCAACTTCCACACCTCAAAATGACATTTACCAAGGATACATCGAATGCGACGTCTGGTCAGAATAAAAGTTGTTCGTACGTTGTGTCTAAAACCACTAGTACCCTAACTACAACTGTGCAAGCTTCTACTTCTCAAACGAGCAGCAAAGTGGCCATTCCCAAACTATTACGACCAAAACCACCCTCAAATCCACCAGTGCAACCTAAAGTTGTCAGCACTGTAGCTAAACCACCTATACATGCTATACAATCTCAACAACAAACGCAATCGCAACCACAACAGCCTGTAGTTGGAGGAAAAGATCAAACGAAATATTTAGTTGTAGATAAAAATACCAATAAGGCATTTTTGGTACCAGGGTATATGTTACAACAGAATGGTCAAATGAAGCTGGCGATTCCGGACGGAAGTGTGGCCGAACCGGTGGTGTTGAATAATTCAATACCAAGAACTCAAGTTGTCGGCAATTTTATGCAACCTACAATTGGCAATGTGGTCCAAACTTCAATGGGTAATGTGGCACAGCCAACTATTCAAGTTCAAGCCCCCATTGGAACATCAATTGGACAGCCAACAATTGCTAATGTGATATCGGGAACAATGGTTCAACCAAGAATTGGTAATACTGTTCAAACATCTATGGGCAATGTCGTGCAACCCACAATCACCAATATTATACGACCGGGAATTAGTAACATTGTGCACCAACCAGGCGTAGTTCAATCTGGTAGTAACGTGGTGCGGCCCACAATGACTCAAACATTTGTTGTACCGTCAGTTCAGAGTACATCTAATACTGTTCCAAACATGGTACGAATACCTAACAATACGGCTATTAGGACTGCGACTCCGGTAGTCCCATCACCTACCAATGTAATGAAAAAGATTGCCATACCACGATTGAAAGTTGTGAAACAATATAATGCCAAGAAGGCGTTACCGACTGTTAATTATGTTCCCTCAGCTAAACCTACCATTCCCCCGAGTACGTCCACATCTGATGTTGCACAAAAACCTCAAAACAGTTTTGTCATATCAGATGCGCGGACCATAGTGCACGATGATTCTGATATATCGGATATGCCTCAACTTGAAAAGCAATCCGTGGAAATGACTCCAATTGAAGTATTAGATGCCGAGAGTGTTGAAGAAATTGTCACCCCGGACGATATTCCTGATCAAACCGATGATTTGTTGTCACCACCAACGTTAACACCTGAAGTTTCCGGAGATGGGTCCGAGCATCGTCCAAAGATCTTCTTAAAGCCCTTGAGCCAACTCCTAGAGAAGCCAAAAACGAATAAAGCTCAACAACAACAGCCGAGCACCAGCTCAAGTTCTTCGAGTGCTGCGCAAAGTATACTCACAAAAATAACTCCAGATAAGGTTCCAGAATATATTAGAAAGGTGAATGCCAAACTTAAAGCTTCAAATCAAAATGCTAGTCCTGCCTCGGACCCTAACGACAAGTTACGAAATCTATTACAAAAAGACAAAACGGACAATCCATGTACGTGTATTACTTGCGGTATAACTTTCAAACATGCGGTAAAATTACAACAGCATCAAGTTAAACTGAAATGCAAATTGTGCGCTTACGCTACTTGCAGAATGAATTCGTTAGATGTTCATTATAAAGTAGTACACGATTTTCAAAATCAATGCGTTACGTGTGACAAGAAGTTCGATAACACCGAACTGTTAAAGGAGCATAACAAGGATATACATTTGTGCACGAAATGTAACAAGTTGCATCCGTCGAGAGAAAAACACGTTACCGCCAATCTATGTCTTAAGTGTTGCGAATATTTCTGTACCCCCAAAAAATTGACGGAACATTACAATACCAAACACAAGGTCTATCATGTGTGTGCTCCATGTAAAATAATTTTCGAGAATGAGAAAGAACTGAATGAACATAAGAAAAAGGTGCATTTTTGTGACAAGTGTCAGTTCTATAAAGTTAATTTGCAACCGCACCAGAAGTTATGTAAAGGCGATCATAGCTATTCAGAAGATAATACATAACTTGTTAGGACTAGTTGTTTCAGTTGTTGATTCAATAAGTAAGAATTTTGACATTTAATGTGAAATATATATTTTTTAATTAAATGATAACTATGAAACTTAATAATATTAAGGTTTTCCATTTCTGTGATTGACTGTATTATATGTATGTGCGCATTGTAAACATTAATAAATATTTTTTTAGGGATAATAGTCGATCAAATGATGAAGAAACTGTAACTATTGAAACCACCAGTGGGCCTAAGCGCGTACCCAAGAAATTCGTAACGTTTGCTCCAACTGTGCAGGAAAAGGTTACCATTAAAACCAAAGATGGGCGGTCAATACCCTTAGTTTTAAAATCCGTGCCGGTTGTATTTAAAAAGAATATTTTGCCAACTAATGAGAAGAAAACTATTAAGCTACAAAAGATAGATGGCGAAATTGGTGAGGCAGAAGTGAATTCGGATTTTGAAATACGACCGAAGCCGATTCCGAGATCTGTGGCGTGTTCGCAGTGTGATAAAAGATTCCACAATCAATTGAAACTTAAAAAGCACGTTGATAGAGCTCACGTTGAGCGTGATTTGAAATGTCCAATTTGTGAGGAAAAATTTAAGTTTCAAAATTTATACTACAATCATATAAAGTTACATGAAGTTGATAAGAAATATGATTGCAAATATTGTCCAAAGAAAATGTCGTCCAGCAGAGTGTTAGAAATTCATATGCGAAGACACACCGGGGAATACATGCACAAGTGCCAAGATTGTGGCAAAGAATTTTTCTCTGATTTATCTTATAGTCATCACAGGCAAGCGGAACATGAAGGCATCAGATACCCGTGCGAAATTTGTGGTTCGGTTTTAAGGAGCAAGCGTTATTATAAAGATCACATGAGGATGCACAGCAAAAAGGATCCGAGGACATACGAATGTGATGTTTGTCACAAATATTATAGCACTAAGAGTGCTCTGAATGGCCATAAACGTATTCATTCCGGCGAGCGTTATATTTGCCATATTTGCGGAAAGAAATCAATTCAGAAGGGTGCGCATAATGTGCACATGAAGATGCACACTGGAGAGAAATCGTTTATTTGTGAACTGTGTGGCAAGGACTTCTTACGCAAGGATGTTCTGGCTACGCATATGCGTCGATCGCATGAAGTTGGTCAGATCCCCTGTACGAAATGTAACGAGTCGTTTAAAACGGAATATCAATTGATGGTACACTTGCACACGCATAGCGACATTGATAAGCCTTTTCCATGTCAACTTTGTGATGAGAAGTTTATTGACTTAAATTTCCTAAGAAGTCACGTTAATAAAGTGCATATTGAGAATGCCCAGGAGAAGAAGCCTGCACCGAAGATTCGACGGAGAGCAGCTAAGGGGAATCCGGATAAGCAAATGTTTGTTTGTTACATTTGCGATGAAGAATTTGACAGTACTGTTCTACTTCGAACGCATTTTAAGACACATAATATTGATGCAGTTGAGAATGGTGACGAGGGTGAAGTGGTAGGGACTGTTGAACCAGAAACGATAACCAAGGCCTTTTCGTGCAGTTACTGTGAAGAGCTTTTTATCGACAGAAAGAGTTTGGACGACCATATAGTAAATTATCATGTAAATCTCAACACGACAATGGAAGAGAATGAAGTTATGTTGTTTTATGAGGAATGCCACGAAGAAATTGTTGAAAATGTGTAAATACTTGTTTTATGAATAAAGTTAACAGAACAGTATTAGCAAATATATTTATATGCTTTGTCAAGGAAATGAAATTGCGTCCCAGAGATGTTTAATTTCAGGTCTGCCTCACTGCAATATTAAAAAGGTTTTGTAAATAAAACTTGTGATTAAAATAAAGTTGTTTCCCTGGATGACCGTTGAGTAACGTTTCTGGTATTTATTTTTCTTGTAAAAATTGGTGCATGCATTATGATTGGACGGTAATAACTTTTAAAAAATTTTAGGTCAATTTCTATGGCCCAGAAAACAGAATACATCAAAAAAGTTCAACCAATTAAGGATCGTTATCCTTGCTTATGCTGTGACAAAGATTTTGCCCACAAAACAAATTTAGGGCAGCACTTACTGACCCACATTAAGAGCGAACAGCATCGTATGCGGTGCAGAATATGCAACAAGACATTTGTTAGTTCATTCCTTGTTACGCGACACATGAAGACTGTCCACAATGAAGATAAGATGAAGACTTGTGATTATTGCGGCGAGAAGTTTAGATTCTGGCAAGGTTTGAAGACTCATAAATGCCCTAATGGATATACCAGCAGACAGCCGGTAATTTGCGACGTTTGCGGAGATATACTTGGATGCGAGGAATATTTGAAATCACACAAGTTAAGGAAACACGAGGGCGTTAAGTTTGACAAAAGGCGGTACAGAAAGTTCGTCTTCTGTGAAATATGTGGAAAGCAAATGTATAAGGACCATTTGAAAACACATATGAATATACATTTGAATATCAAGCCTTATATTTGTACATATTGTCCCAAGGCGTTTGTGTCGAAAGCTAGGCTTGATGAGCATGTTCGGACACACACTGGTCATAGACCATACATTTGCGATATTTGTGGAAAGGGATTTACTCAACGCCACTGTGTGAAGACTCACAAGGAAAGTGTACACGGCAAAGAAAGCGCTCCACATATGCCGACGATAGAATCTTCGCTAAGCGATCAAGGAAAGGAAATGTCAACACGTTTACCAGCGATAGAAACAACCCCGACTGTTGATGCAAATGGAAAAGTTGCCATACCTCTCTTGCCTGCTGCAGAATTTACACCAACGGCAAATAGGAAAACCGATTGGATTTGTGAAAATCCTTAATTTCTGTCGAAGATACTCAGAGTATGTGATAAATATATTATTTAGGGTGTAAACGATTCGCTTTTCATTTATTATACTCATCTATATAGACATAATCTAATAAAGACTTTTTAGAATACCATCGATCGGATTTATTAGTTGAAATTGTAATCAACTTGTAAATGTATTCGTAAATGTATGGAATTATAATCATGTTTCTAATAGACTTATTTTATTTTAGTAAAATAGCATCACTCGGCGATATTAAAAAGTATGTTGCTTCGTTAAGCCTGAACAAGGGTTCGCTATACCCTTGTTCGGTCTGTAAAAATAGCTATCCTCGCAAAACGACGCTTCGAAATCATATGTTTACCCATCTCGCGGATCCGATGGTAAAGTGCCCAGAGTGTTCGCAAATGTGCCGGAATCGATTGCGATTGTGGAGGCACTTATACGAGGTACACAAGGACGAAACAAAGCGGCAAGTGTGCCATGTTTGTGGTGCCAAGTTTATATTTCAACGAGATTTACTGAACCACAAATGTCCCGATGACTATAAATTTATGGAAAAATGTACATTGTGTGATACCATTCTCAATTCACACAAAGCAGTACATCAGCACATGAAATGGCACAAAAATGCGGATAAATCTTTTATTTGTGATATATGCGGGCAGACATTGACGACGAAAGGCAATTTAAAGTTGCACAAATTGGCCATACACGAAGGAATTAAGATTAAGAAGAAACGCATCAAACATGGGCCAAGATTCTGCGAGCTTTGTGGCAAAACAGTTAGTCATGATTTGTTCAAGACACACATGAATATTCACAATAATATTAAGCCGTATAAATGCAAATATTGCGAAAAGGCATTTCCCAGTTATTTGAGGCTGAGGGAACATGTCCGAACACATACTGGCGAACGGCCGTATGTTTGTCCCATTTGTGAAAAAGGATTTTCGCAAAGTCATTCATTGAAGACGCATTTAAAAAGTGTACACAATATTATCAAGCCCAAAGGTCCGATAATGGGAAGTGATTTAACATCTTTCAAATATGAAGGAGTTGCAGAGATTCCTAATTCCACTGCAGGAACTACACAGATGTCTAATAATTAGAACTACACATGTATATTCTGTGGCTATACATCGAAATATTCATTTCAGGAATTATAATAATACACGTGTACAATGAGTTTCCACAATGTTGCCATATTATAATTCTTTAATAAAGATCTTTGCATATAAACGAGTTTGGGCTTGTTGTTAATGTGGCATTTCATATATATTCTCTTGGCCATGAGTGGCTGATTGATTTTGTGTTAAACCAATACTACGAAAATAAATAATGAAATATGTTTTAGGAAGTCGCATAAATCTAATGATGCTTCTCACACATCACCTGATGAATTCTATTGTTACCTTTGTAATAAACAGCAAACTATGTCACGTTTGGAACTGGAAAATCATTTTTCACAATTTCACCAAGCACCAGATAAAATTAAATATTTGCCGGTTGCCGAATATGCAAACATGGCGCCGGTATGTGAGATTTGTAATGTGGTATTTTCGAGTTTGATTGATTTAGCGGACCATTTTACTTCTCACGACACACAATATGAATGTGCAATATGCGAAGAGAAATTTAAAAGCATCTTAGATTTTACCAACCACAAATATGTTCACGGTCAAGAAGTAAAATGTGAACTCTGTGGTGCTTTCATAACATCCCGAAATAACGTTTCTCAGCACTATCGTCAACATTTAGATAGTTTAAAACCATATCAATGTCTAACTTGCAATAAACGTTTTGCTTATTCTAAAATGTACCATGAACATATCAAAGTTCATAGTGGCGTGAAAAGTTATTCTTGCGAACATTGCGGGAGTATGTTTTATATGAAGCATCAATTGAAGGATCATATTCGTAGTGTGCATCCTGATCAAATTGGACGGAAATTCAATTTCGAGTGTAATGAATGTGATAAAGTTTTTAAGTTGAAAACTTCGCTAGATTGGCATAAGAGACAGGCGCATACCCAAACCAGTAAAAAGGTGTGTGACGTGTGCGGAAAGGAATTTCCCAATTCGACATCTCTCAAGTTGCACATGACTTATCATGGCGAGAAAAAGTTTGAGTGCAAACATTGCCAAAAGAAGTTTGCCAATAAAAAACTGGTTCGTGATCATGAAAATATTCATGCCGGAGTTAAAGCATATTCGTGCCAACACTGTGATAAACGATTTTCTAGTGCGGGATATCGAAAAATTCACGAGAGGATTCACACTAATACAAGACCTTATGAGTGTATTATTTGTAATAAGGCTTTTATTTCGATTGGGATTTTAAACACTCATAAAAAGAATTGTTGTTTAAATTAGGTAACTTTATAGTGTGTTAATAAATATTTTAATAACATATTTGTATATTTTGTTGATATATTTACTTGTAATACCATACCTTGTGTATAGTTTTGAAATATTTGTTTCTAATATACATTGATTTTAGGACTAGGGGAAGACCACGAAAATATTATTGCAAGATATGTATGACTGGTGAAGCGTTAACAAAGGAACAAGCCACAACACATTATCAAATTGCACACAATATCAGTAATTTCAAGTTTTGTCCGCTAAGTAAATTTGTTAGAGTTACGCCCGCCTGTGAGATTTGCAAAGAAGAATTTGCATCTTATAAAGAATTGGACACACATTTACGAGAGCACACGAGCCTGTATAATTGCGGCTTTTGTGAAAAATCGTTTCCGAGTATGGTTTATCATACACTTCATCAGTTTCGACATGTGCGACACTCAAAATGCATAATTTGTGGAGAAAAATTGAAGAAGAAGGAGCACGTGACAACGCATTATGGCAAACATGGCGAGCATTATAAACCATACAAGTGCGAGGAATTAAATTGTTGCATGCGATTTCCCGATCCGGAGAGTTTGAAAGGTCATGGAAAGTCGCATCGAAAGAAAACGCCCAAAGTTAAGTCTGAAGATCCTGTAAAATATCAATGCGAGAAATGCGCACAATTCTACGCAACGCCGTGGTATCTCAAGACGCATTTAGAAACGGTGCACAAAGAGTTTGCTTATGAAGATTTTATTTGTCCCATTTGTAACAAAATATGCAAAGGAGAGGCGGCGCTGAAGAGGCACAAGCGACGGGCGCATATGACTCCGCATCAAGTTTGTGATATTTGTGGAAAGAGCATAAAAGCGTCCCAAATGAACCTGCACCAGTTGAGGCATGGCGATAAGACCTTTGCGTGTGCGTTTTGCGATAAAATGTTTGCAATTAAAATGGCGCTAGTCGAACACGAGCGAATTCACAACGGCAAGAAGCCGTATCCTTGCAAGCATTGTGGGAAAGGATTTTCACAAGCTGGAAGTAGAAGGATTCACGAACGACTTCATACGAACGAGCGGCCATATGTTTGCGAATTGTGCGGCAAGGCATTCACATCGGGAGGAATGTTGAATGTTCATAAAAAGAAATGTATTCCAAAGTTGGAACTTATTTCGTAATGAGATGAATGTAATTTTATAAATAAAGCTATTAATATTTATTAGACAGATAACTTGTATTGATCGTTATATTTAAACTGATAGGATTGTAATAAAGTATGTATCTTATTATAACAACAATATTGATAACTAACATGAGTATATTTCAGATTTTGTTGTAAAATATGTATGTATGGAATGCCATTAATTGAAGATGGAATTGTGCATCGTGCAGGAACACCAATTCAGTTTTATCCTATAAAGAAATTCGCTCCTATATCTCTACTTTGTGAGATATGTTGCGAGGAATTTCGTTCCTATAAAGATCTTAACTTCCACGCAATATCACACGGTGTTGAATATAAATGTAATCATTGTGCAATGACTTTCGTTACTACAATGGATTGTACCTTACATAAAAGTTATGCAGTGTTTAGGAACTATTTGTTTATGTTCTAATTTGTGCGGGACGAACATAGGACAACATTTACCTTTAGGGTTTATATGGAACAACATCAAGCTTGTGTTAGTGCATCAAGTGATTCATAGTGGGGAAAAGCCGTATAAATGTCAGCATTGTGGACGGAGTTTTACACAGGCTGGTGCTAGGAACGTTCATGAACGAATTCATACTAATGATAGGCCGTTTGTTTGTATATATTGTAATAAAGGATGAATATATAGTTCACAATTTTGCCCATAAAAAGAAGTGTGGTGCGAATTAAACGTGTTACAGCTTATCAAAACGTCTATAAGATTTTGGGAGTTTGCTAATGTTTTTTTGGTATTTACAGATTTTATTTAACACAATGAAGAAATTATTGATATTACTTTTAGGTATTACGAAATTAGTTTAAATTTCCTTTCTTGGCGGTGGATTGCAGGTTTAATGAGAAATTCGTCACTGAATTATAATAATCGTTTATCTTTGAATTACATCATGAAATATGTAATACACTATTTCTATTTGCACTGGTTATGGTTTGTATTGTTGAAATCATTGTATTAATAATTTTACTTTTTAGGAAGAAACG